>WEZZ01015906.1:33995-80243 GCA_013400585.1 Chloropsis cyanopogon | reverse complement strand
CTCTTCCCTAGAACAAGAGCATTCCCATAATGAAGTAGCAGCAGCTGCTGGAACTTGGAGAGGTTTGTTATAATTTGGCATTTTCCTCCAAGAGGCATCTAGTTGCCTTTTTTCCGAGTTCTTGCCCTCCCATTCTTCACTTGGATAGACACTATGGAATAAGTATTAAAATGACATGAGTTTAATAATAAAATAAAAATTGTGGTTTGGTTTTAAAAATGCACTTCATAACATGCAAAATTTAAAAACCTAATCCATTTGTTTTAAAAGAGTAGTGATGTTTATTCAAACTTACTTTATATTGTTGTTTAACATTATTATACCTCAAATTAAACTCCAAGTTTTAAAATAGTAGTTTTCATCCAGCAATTACTAGCTACCATTCTTCATTTGAACAAAATTGTTTAAATTGGTGACATTTTCACTCACTAAGGTTAGCAAATGAATGATAGCTATCAGAAAGTAAGATTAGAAATACAGAGGTGTATTAACAATGCACTTTTGAGGGAAAGTCATTGCTTGTATCAATAATAAAATGTAATTTAAATTAATGTTTAAAATTATTCAACGTTAGGGATACAAAGAAAGTTGTATAAAAACTGCATTTTAATGTAAATGAAATAGGAATATAACAGTTATTTTTATGTTCACACAACTTTATTAAGCTTATTTGATATCTCAACTAAAATTTTTTAAAAATTGTAACTGTCATAAGATTTTGTATATATTGGAAAAACCTTAAGGATGTTAATTAAACCTTTCTTATATTGTCTGTTAACACACATGAACTTCGGAAATTTAATTCATCTTCTTAACTCCTTCCAACAATCCTCTACTGAATTTCACTGCTTAAATTGAATCTTTAAAGTGAAGTTGTACTTTTTAAACACACATGTTTACCTGCTGGGTTCTTGTGATATTTTCAGTAATATTGATTCCATTTCAGAAATAAATGTACTCTTGTTTGAAATCCATCCCTGGTTTTTTGATATAATGATGTAATAGTCTTAATACTGTATATTTTGTTATTTCAAACTGATTTTTTTAATGTGATTTCATTACTCTCACTTGTTTTCAATGTGGCACATGTGAACAGTAAAATTTTACAGTTTTAAAGGACGTTCCACCTGATCTTTTGCTCATTGACTATCTTATTGCTTAACCTCTTCTTTAAAAATTAGTTCTAAGCCTTGACACAAACCACTTTTCTTAACACTTTTTAATTTTTCTGTTACATCATTTCCATGATCTATGCATTCTTGCATTTTGCTACTTGAATCCTGTCAGTAACTAAATATCTTTTAAATAGAGCAGAAATTCCTTACTCTTACTACATTAAAATCCAAGAAATATGTATGAAATTATGCAAATAACGGGTTTTGATTCTGTGGATTAATTTTAAAAATAGTATATCCCATTTTTGAGATTTATTTTCTTTAGTTTTTTTCCAAAATATTTATATCAAGGAATGCTTTAGAAAATCCCTTTTTCCATTGGTTTTCTTCTCTTGGATTCACTATAAATGTACATATGCTTGAAGAAGAAATCACTTCCTCTAAGTCTTGCTTCTGAATCCTATATTCCTTCATAAAGAAAACATGGAACCCAAGAGATGTAAATGTATAAATCATGTCAACCTTTTCAAAGCAACTAGAGAATATAGGTTCCAATCTAATACTTGAGCTTGAGATTTTTCTTTTCACAATACATTCACCTTCCTTACACCTTAGGGGACAGAAAGCATGACATAAAATATATGATGGTACAGTCGAGTTATAAAGACTGCTTGGATATTGGAAATGGTAATTTCTCCTAAAGTCTCTTTATGATTGTCTCCCATGAGACATCTCTCTGCTCTGAGGGACACAGAGAACATCCAGAGGATCTAGGTTACAAGGAAAACCCCTACCTCTAATTCTGAGCAGAAAAAAAGTCCCAAGTCTCTTAGAAATATGCACTCGTTTTTGACACACAGTTGGCATGGTTTGTCATACTGTCTGAAGAGTTGGTCTGAATCAAATCTATTGATTTAGATATGGTCAGGATAATGGGGTACTCCAAATTGAAATGACTTTTTAGCAATGTTGAGAGTTCAGTCTTCAGTAATGGTCAGCCCTGACCTTAGATGCCGAACAATAATGTATCTGTTGTTGTACATTTATAAATTTCATTTCTCCTCTTGACAAGGTGAAGTTCATCACAGATGTTATGCCTATCTTTTCACTCATTCTTATAAGCAGGAATGGGGTGGGGAAGAGGGATTTCTCAGTACCAAATCTCACAGTGCTTGACAGACACTCCATGGTGTGGTTGTCAACATTTTTCTGGAAAAATAAATAATTTAAAAGGTAAAAGGATGTTTGAAACTATGTCAGATTGCAGAATACACTGAAAAGAAAACTAAAAACCCCCCATGACTGATACATGGCATACAAAACAGTAATCAAAACAATAAGGACAAGATAGCCACAACCTAAAACTGCAGAACAAAGAACATTTAAGCATGTTCTGAGGGCATTCCTCAAGGGTTGGTAGTGGGCCAGTGCTGTTTAACATCTTTGTTGGTGACATGGACAGTGGGATCCAGTGCACCCTCAGCAATTTTGGTGACAACACCAAGCTGTGGGGTGTGGTCAACCCTCTGGAGGGAAGGGATGCCATCCAGAGGGGCCTGGACAGGCTTGAGAGATGGGACTGTGCAAATCTCATGATGTTCAACAAGGCCAGGTGCAAGATTCTGCAGCTGAGCTGGGACAACCCAAAACAAAAATACAGTCTGGACATAGAATGGATTGAGAGCAGCCCTTAGGAGAAGGACACGGGTGTCCTTACAAAGAAGTAAAAATGTCCTCACCATTTTGAAGCACGTACCTATCTTCTCTAACTTATACGTATATTTCACATAATGCATTAAGTAACTAAGGCACTGTTATTGACAGTTTGTAAGTGCAGGAGAAAAGAGCAATTGAGAAAATGTAGAAGGATATTAAATATCATAAAACTTACTCGTTTCTAGAGCAAAAGAAGAAAAATAATGAAAGCCATGATCAAGTTGGAATAGCACCTCAGTCGTAATGCTGTATAATTGCTTTTTATCCCTTCCGTCAGCAGTGAAGCTCCAAAACATTGATCAAAGCTGATGACTAACACATAATGCTCAGGCTGCAGCACATTGTTACAAGTTCTCACCCTTGTAATAATTGTAGTATGAGCCAGCATAAAGATGAATACTTTTTCTTAAATGTTTTTTCAATTCAGGCAGATAGGATTAAAATGTCTGGCAGGAATGAGCTGTATTAGAACATCAGTGTCAACAGATACATCATGGGCAGTTGTCTGAAATGGAGAAAAATGCTCTGAACATTTTACATTACTACACAATGTAAAAGCATAATTCAATGTCAAACTCCTGCTCCACAAAGAACTCATGTAAATCCTCAACTGACAAATTGCAAACTGAAGCTATTTTAAATTAAACACATTAGCTGATGACATAATATGCTTATGACTTTGCCTACTGTGATTTAATATGATTTGACATCAGTAAATTTGTATGGTGCTATTCAGATAATGTAGGCTAAGAATTTTAAAAAAAATTGTAAAGATGAAGATCCATTGGAACCAAAACGGCCACAGGAAAGTGTGCAACAATTAATGAATTATTCATATGGAGACAAATAAGAGAAATGTGATTAACAGGTAGGGATGATGGGTTTTCATACTGGTTGATATATTTGCATTTGTAAATATGAGTTTTTAACTAAAATAATTTACATATTAAAAACAGAATTTAAAGTAAAAACCGAGCTAAAATTTTTGGACAGTGAGAATTAATTCTTTAATGGGTGAGAGATTTTAAATTTTAAACTATTTATTCACATAATTGATGAAAAAACAACTGGTTATGGCTGGTTTTGGTTACTTAAATTTCAAAATGATTTCTAATTCATTTTTAGGTCAGATTGGTTTCATTTAAATGTGTGCATTTTTTTTTTTCTTTCAGATTCATTACAAACAGATAATTACAATACAGGATTGTATTAAGACATTTTCACTATAGTTCTGGGGAATGTTATTAATTTATTTTGTAAACATAATATTGATTTGTGACTTGCAGGTATTTCAAACTCTGAGTCAGTAATCATAGAGTACACCACAGAAACTATTTTCTAAACCTTGTAGAATACAACATCTAGCATAATAACTGATTTTTTTGTTGTAAGGTAATACACTTTGGGGGGAAAAATTTAAATAACCCATCAAGATTATCTATTAGCATAAACATGGTATATGCTTTCCAGAACTCAGGAAAAAAAAAAAAGGGAGGGTTTTAAAAAAGTGAATTTAAAGCTTTTTAACTAGAACCTAACAATTTTAACGAATAAAAAAAGGATCACACTGAACCCTAGAGAAATAGCTAATCAGAAGAAACTCCCTCTTCCTAATACTTCCAAATATTCTAGACATATCTTACTAGTTCTATTTGCATGTACAAATATTAATCATGAGGGAAAATTTGCTGGATACTCCTTTTATAAGTAGTTCACAGGAATTTAATTACTTGAGTTTAAATATATTTAATTTCTTCGCAGTGTGACTCACAGTATTTTTTTTGTAAAGTGTACAGAGAGAATTCTAGTACTACATTTTCTCAGTTAAAGAATGATCATTATACTCTCACTTTCTTCAATTAATAGTTTTCCTGAATGGTGGAATTTATTTTAACTACGTTGGGTATAATAGGAATGCTCAATGTAGTATTTTTTTCTCAGTGCTAAAGGGATAAAATGATGAGATTGTTTGAGATGTGTTTGCTTCTGAAGCACTGGGTCAAAGAGAAAACTGATTTTTGCACAGAGCTGTGCAAATTCATTGAGTCTTTTACTCTCAGTTAACATCTGCATCAGGTCAGATAACAAACAACCTACTATAAAATGAGTTAGTTAAATTTATAGTGCAGAGATATTTTTGCCTTAAAAAACCAAATTCACATCATGTGCAGTGAAACAAAAATTTAGGGACTACAAGTCTGATATTTTTTCATTATATAATTTATTCTCTTTTCCTTTTCCCCCCTCTTAAATTCATTTATTCTCTTTTTATCTCGTTTTCTACACTTTTTGCAGGGTCATGGAATGCTTAAGCATCCCCTTGATGCTTTTTCTACTCCAAAACTTGTGTTTGGTCAGTTCCTGAGGAGTTTACATTTCTGTACAGGATTCTGGTGAAGTGATATGCCAGTCTTCTGTGACCCAGTTGCCCCATACCTGAAAATGCAGACACCGAACATGTTTTGTGCAAATCTAGCTCTTTCAGGTATAAAACAGCCCTGTGATGTTGAATATACATGGCTGCTTTGTTCTCTAACCACATTCACTGTGTCTAAATTTGAAGACCTAAGAATCAGTTCAAGATCCTGGTCTCAGGTTGTGACATTTATATTCTCTTTTTTTTCCTCCTCTTTTAGCCATGAAATAGCACAAAATGCAGCCAAGAACTTAAGATACATAAATCTAGGTGATTGTCTTAGGAAAAAATACTTTGTTATGTTACAATAGTGATAAAATCCAAAGGTTTATCTGAAAATCATGTGTGATGTAAGACAAATCCACCCATACACAGGATATATATAGCAATAGAAAAAGAGATTCAATGTGCCAAAAAGTGTTTTGTTATAGTCATGACACAATTTTTTTTTTTTTTAGATTTCTTTCATTTGCCTATGCTCCTGTACAAATAAAGCTAACATTTCACTTGGGCCCCCAGGCTCAATCACACTGACAAAAAGCAGAAGGCTGCTGCTCTTTCTTTGCCATCCACAAATATTTGTCTCAAAATATTGCTGCCATTCACAGCAGTTAGTTAGGGGCATTTTCAAGTGCAATTTTAGCTGAAAATGCAAGAAAGTGAGAAAGCTTGTTGTTGCTGCTTGCAAAGGGAGCTGACTAGAATTGCTGTCCAGAATGCTGTATCAACAGAAGTCTTTTGCTTTAATTGGTAGCTCATATAGTCTTTAAGAAAATTTCTTGAGTTTACAAGAGATGTAGCTTACATGACCAAAGGAAAATGAAAAAGTATGTGAATTTTTTTTAAGGTTAACTGCAGACATGGCACTTGCTCCCTGCGGATGGATTTGTTGTTTTGAAGTGATTAATAGAGTTGGAAGTTTGCATCCTCTGTGTCACTATACTGAGCTAGACACAAACTACCCACAAGGTTTTTTTCATCCTAGTCATTCTTCCTAGTAGAAGTGAAATTCACCTACCAAAATAGAAATAAATCTCCATAAAATTTGAAAATTTACAATCAATGTCATAAATGTAGGACTCAACATATATATGTGAATTGTCCATCTTTCTGATGAATGAATGGATTGGATTCAATATGTTGATTACAAAGTGATTTAATGGTAAGCTGGTTTCTCAAAAAACATGTAACAATTTTTTCTCAAAATACAGTAACAATACTTTTAGTTGCAAATTGATGGAATTGTTTGCTGTTTGAAAACCATGGTCATAGAACCACAGAACCTGCACAGGTAGGACTCCCTGGAGTGCATTACTCAGGATTTTGTACAGAGGACTTTTGATGTCTCCAGGGAATGAGACTCCACAGCTTCTCTGGGAAACATCTTCCAGTGCCTTTCTACTCTCATAGAAAAAAATTTCTTCCTAACATCTAATCTAAACTTACTCTCTTTCCATTTGAAGCCATCCCCTGTTGGCCAATCTCTATATGCTATTGCCAAAAGTCCCTCTCCATCTTTCTTGTTGACTTCCTTTAGGAAGTCTGGTATATCATCTATTGCCTTTCAAATTAAAGTTAATCAAAGAAGATTTTTTAAAGTATTAGCCTTTCAAAATTCAAGCATATCAACATTAACAGGAAGAGTAATCTAACTGACATTTATGTTTACAGAGAAAAGCAATTCAGTAGAACAGACTCAGTCAGTGAGGCAGACGGTAACAGCAGCAAGAAGTTCTGTGGCTGGGTTTTGGGGTGCGTTAGGAAGAGTGTGGCCACAAGGTAGGGAGGTTACACTCCCCCTCTATTCTGCCCAGGTGAGACTGCATCAGAAGTATTGTTTCCAGTTTTCAGCTGTCCAGTTCAACATAGAAAAGGAGTTACTGGACAGAGGGTACAGAGGATATTTTAGTACATCTGCAACTGGGTTCCAAATCAGCCAGTGTTTTTAGCCAAAACTTCTGTCACTTCCTCCTTAACACTGGCTTCTAAAACAACAAAGAATTCTAAATTTTTAAAGCCTATGTTTTAGAAACTCAGTGGAAATAAACTATCTTGTAAGTGTCTCTCCCTTTCTTTCTTCACAAAGTATGTGCCTCAGGTCTCACTGTCAGACCAACGTCTTCTGGTGAATTCCTAGACTGGAACATCATTCCCAAGCACAAGGATATCTGTCTATAACTGTCTCTGGGGTGAAAAGGAATTACCAGAATCAATGCCTTGTCAAACATATGTGTGTCAGCCAGCAGAACTGAGAGCACAGCTAGTCTCAATGCTCCTCTGGAATACCAATTTAAGGCATCTTTGATGAAAAAATTTTTACAGGGTTGCCTGTTGAGATGTTTATTTCTTTGGTTTCACTTTTTTTTTTAATCAAAAATATAAATTTGCATTTTTCTAAGGTGAATTTATTTTATCTCTCCACGTTTTTAATGTGACACACTGTTTTTACTTTTGCAATTGATATTGTAGTGTCTTTATGACATTTCTGTAATTTTTAATTTAGCGCTTTTTACAGAATCTCTTTATTTAGTATATGTGTAATACTCTTCACTAAGAGTATTTTTAAGATAGTTATTACTTCTGTCTGGAGGAAGGTTATCTACCCATTAAACAGAGAGCAGTCTTGGTTACCTTGTGACCAGCCCTCCACAGAGTCGGGTGTACTTTCTAGTCGTAGAGTGCATTAACAATAGGTACACCTCAATTTTTATATTTCCTATTCTTTTTACACAATATGTAAGTTAAAATTTCAACCATCTGTGTTCAACCAAGTTTCTTATCTGTATTTTTAATTGAAAATATTTTTTTTTCACTTGTGTTCAGTATATGGATTTCAAAGATACGTGTGGAAAGGATTACATGTAGACATGGATCACTGTTGATAATAATAAATTTTCTCTCTTCTGTTGGAATGATACTGCTGTCCTGTAAATGGATTGTGAAATTGGGTTTTGTTAGCTTTTTTTTTTTACTCTCCAGAAATGTTTTGGTGATACCAAAGGCACTTCTGCTTCCCTAGAAGTTTTTTTATCAACCAAAAAGAATTGTGTTTTCTTAACAGTTCTGAGAAACATTCTATTAATTTATTTGGTCAAGGTTGATTATGATGCAGACACTTTGGAAACTAGGAGCATGATGATGATGAAACAATATTTTTCTAAATGAACACTGTAAGTGCTACGCACATCCATTAATGTTACAAACAATGATGACTCATCTAAGAACTGGTGACTCATGTTTTTGAGAGATTGAATAATTTAACTGATTTAATTTTTACGTTTGATTTGTCTCCTCAGATATGACTAAATCAAGAAATGCTTCCTTTCCCACTGCACTGCACTAGCCATTCTCCTCACATGAACTGTCATAGTTAAGTTTAAAAATTAAATTGATGATCCATAGCTCATCTACAATGATTTGGATAACAATTGTTGAAACAGTGCAGTTTTATTTTTTTGCTCCTTTCTGAGAAACTTCATTAGTAAATTTTATTGTCTAGATCAAAGAGAAGAGAAGAGAAGAGAAGAGAAGAGAAGAGAAGAGAAGAGAAGAGAAGAGAAGAGAAGAGAAGAGAAGAGAAGAGAAGAGAAGAGAAGAGAAACAACTTTTATTTAAGTGGTGACATTTCCTGTGGCATCACCATACACCTTTACTTTCCCAAATTTACCCAATTTCCCTCTTCTTAATTATAACAGAAGTGTTTAATAAATTCCTAAAAGATCACTTCACTTGATAATGCTAAACATCTGCACTTCTAATTTGATAACTTTGATAGAAGTTGCCGTCACAGTTTAATACTTTTGATAAAAGTATTTGTTAGCTGATACCTTTTTTAGGACAGTTATTTTCTCACTATTATATTGTATTCTGGGAGATTCTCTCCCACATCTCCAAACTGCAAAACAAATAGGCAGAATTTTTGTTACAGCCTCAGTAGTGTCAAAACACTTCAAATTGGAAAAAGGAAAGCATATACAGTATAAAAATAACCACTATTTCTAAAAAGTGAGATTTGGAGAACTACAATCTCACCTGTGTGCCGGGGAAAGTCATGGAGCAGGTCCTCTTGGAAATTATGCTAAGGCACATGGAAAATCTGGAAGTGATTGTTGACAGGCAAAATGGCTTCACTCAGGGCAAATCTTTCCTGACAAATTTGGACCCTCCTATGATAGGATTACAGTGTTGGTGGATAAGGGAAGAGCAACTGATGTCATCTCCTTGGACTTGTGCAGAGCACATGACACTGTCCTACGTGACATCCTTGCCTCTAAATTGGACAGACATGGTGGTGAACAGTGCTGCATCCAGCTGGCGGCCAGTCACCAGTGGTGTCCCTCAGGGGTCTGTGCTGGGGCCAGTTCTGTTCAGTATCTCTACTGATGACATGGATGAGGGAATAGAGCCTTTCATTAGTAAATTTGCAGATGACACTAAGCTAGGAGCATGTGTCCATCTGTTGGAGGGTAGGAGGGCTCTGCAGAGAGACCTGGAATGCTTGGATGGATGGGCAGAGTCCAATAAGGTTTAATAAGTCCAAGTGCCAAGCCCTGCATTTTGGCCACAATAACCCCCTGCAGCGTTACAGGCTGGGGATGGTGTGGCTGGACAGTGCCCAGGCAGAAGGGAACCTGGGGGTGCTGCTCGACAGCAAGCTGAACATGAGCCAGCACTGCCCTGGTGGCCAAGAAGGCCAAATGGCACCTGGCCTGTATCAGGAATGGTGTGGCCAGCAGGAGCAGGGAGGTCATTGTTCCCCTGTACTTGGCACTGGTGAGGCCACACCTTGAGTGCTGTGTCCAGTTCTGGGCCCTCAGTTTGGGAAGGACTTTGAGATGCTTGAGCGCATCCAGAGGAGGCAACGAGGCTGGTGAGGGGCTTGGAACACAAACCTTGTGAGGAACAACTGAGGGAGCTGGGGTTGTTTAGCCTGGAGAAAAGGAGACTCAGGGGTGACCTTATCACTCTCTACAACTTCCTGAAAGGTGGTTGTAGTCAGGTGGGGGTTGGTCTCTTTCTCCAGGCAGCAAATGACAGAACCAGAGGACACAATCTTAAGTTGTGCCAAGGGAAAAACAGGTTGGATATTAGGAAAAAGTAATAAAGGACTGGAATGGTCTGCCCAGGGAGGCGGCGGAGCCACCATTCCTGGATGTGTTTAAAAAAAGACTGGATGTGGCACTCAATGCCATGGTTTAGTTGAGGTGTTAGGGCTGGGTTGGACTCAATGATCTTGAAGGTCTCTTCCAACCTAGGGATTCTGTGATTCTGTGATTAACAGATGAACCACTCAATGGACAAGGAATAGGATGAAGGGCTGCACTCATAGAATTGCAGTCAATGGCTTGATATCCAAGTGCAGAGCAGTGATGAGTGGTGCTCATCAAAAGCACTATCGGGACTGATGCTGGACATCTTTTAATATCTCTGACTCTATGACTCAATAATATTTGTATTGGTATTTAGACTAATGTATAATATATTCTAAATAATATTACTGAAGTAAAACTTTTTCATCTTATCTAGACAAGATTTTTTGACCTTACCAAACAAAAGTGTTTTGTCAAGACAAAATGTCATATACAATAGTACTTTTTTTCAAAAAACATTGAAATTTCACATTTTTATTTCAATTTGTGATACAGGGAAGGTGAAATTTCATCCAGCTCCACAAAGATTTTAGCATAATATTTATGTTTATAAATATGCCTTCTTGAGTAAAAATTTAATAAGCTCCTTGACGTATTTAATCTGTGCTAATGAGCTGTTTAACAGAAAACTCATTTATCATTTGCTCAATTAACATTCTCTTTTACCAACCTTTTTAATTTCAGTGGCTATGGAGAGAAGTTGTTATTAATGCTTTACACTAACTCTTCTCTGTAGCTGTTTCTTTAAGAAAAAAAATTACCCACTGTCATCACTATCACTGCATGACAGCTATTGCTGTCTGAGCAACAGCTCAGCTTTTTTTTATAGTTGCAATTCCTCACAACAAAAACTTGATCATATCCCACATAAGTAGCCTGCACTAAAGAAAAAAACCAATGTTCTCCCTGGAGTTTCAGTTTACTTCTCAGCTTTTTTTTTTATTGCCCTACTATGCTAATATTATTTCAGGACTAATTTCCAGTGATTTTTCAAAACTCACTCGCAACTCATGAAAGCTGATTTTTCAGTTTATAGCTGATTTTACAGGGTTCTGTGGTCTCTCAGGAGTAATTTAGAGAAATTAGCCTCTGTCCTATCTGGTTAATAGCTTCATCAACCTTGTAAATTTATGTAAAGAAAACAAACAAAGAAAAGCTATAAAAAGGCAGAACATAAAACAAATAGCAAAGAAAGAAACTAAACAAGTAATTTTTCACCTTCCAATCAGTATGTCTGTGAATGACAGATGTATTTTTGTCATTGTTGAAAGGAAACACCTTTCAGAAAAATAAGGAAGCATTGTTATTTATAGTTATTTAATTAACAGTGGAATTTGATCTGAAGTTTTAATTAGTAGCTGCTATAAATACAAATAAACAGAATTTTTATTTTAACTTGCACAATATAAAGCTTTCAGTGCTTTTTGTTTACTGCCTTATATTCTGAATTGCTGTTTCACAGCAATGGGACACAATTGCAATGTGATAGCAGGTATTTCCTCTTTAATAGGTCATCTAGTCAAAATAAAAATCACTGAGTAAGGAGCTAGACATGGAGGACTCTTGGAATGTACTAGAACTATGGAAAATGTTTGATTGTGCCTGCCAGCATCACGCAAAGCACATTTAGAAGTTCACTGTTCTGTATATTCACATGTCCAGCACAAAATTGCAAAATGCATCATGTGATGGGTGGGCAGCTGGGCTGGGCACAGTGAATGGGGTTACATTAGACTGGTGACCTTTCATGAGTGGAATTCCACAGAGCTCCATCTTCGGGTTTCAAGATGAGAGTTTTCTGGATCCTGCAGAAAACATGAGAGGAAAAGTAGCTGCCCCATTTGATCAGGGCCAAAGGTACTAAGACAGGAAAGGCAGAAACTACGGAAGTTGGGGTAGTATCAGGAGCTGAATATAAGCCAAAGAAGCCAAAACAATAATGTAATTGATGCTGCTGGCTCACCAAGGGTTTGGTGTCTAAGGCCAAAATTAAACCAAGTACGTAAAATCAGTAAAACTGGAATAAATAGCAAAAAAGTTTAATGAAGGAGAATTGTTTATCCATGAGGAGGAAATAGGGGAAAAAACCTAACTATAAGGTGAACTAAAGCCTGTGAGTGGAGCTGTTTGGAGGTCCCTGGTGTGCAACCCTGATCTGACCAGCAAAGCCTGGAGCAGAACAACAAACCTGTTCTGATGAGAACACAGGTGTCTGACTTGATTTTGCAGTCAGAAGACATTGAGTTTTCTACACAATATTGGTGAGGGAGCATCACACTTCACACCCATTTAATGAACTCAAGGAGAAACATTTACACCAGCTGAAACACTCACCTTGATAGCTATTTACTGAAACAACCTCCCTCTTTGTTTTGTGATAAAGTTATCTTCTCTGACTTATTCTTTAAGCTTCATGGACATATCACCCTTGTGCATCCCCACTGGGCCTTCTCTCATTATAGGGGTCACATTATGTTCCTAAGGGTTTAGTCCATCACAGCCTGTGTCATCAAACACAGGGCTGCCTGTCAAGTATCTCTGTACAGCGCCGATGACATGATTTACATAAATTGTTATCATTTTTTCTGGTTCTTGACCCTTTTTTTACCACCCGTATGCCCTTATATAAAGAATCTGCCCTTATTTATTTTTTTCTCCTTCAATCCCAGCACCACTATATCCATATTCAATTTAGTATTTTTGATATTACCACATGGGTGACAGCATTACCAGCACAGTTATCCTTACAGTGCTGGCCTTGGGCAACCACAATCCCAGAAGGACTCAATACTCCCTGAAAGGATCTGTGAGGCTCAGGCCCTTCCTGTTTCTGTCTTTAAATACTCTTGAGCTGCATCTCTGCTTCGTGGCACTGTCTTTAACACCTGGCTGCTTCTCAGACTGCCATTTGTCATGTCTGGAGATTTTTCCAGTACTTTATCACATCCTGCTCAGTTAACTTCAGCCCAAGGTCAGGTCAGCAGTCCAGTCTAATGCTTGCAACCCTGACAAACACTTCAAGAGTTACATTAGGCTGACTCTGAACATCAGCTAAGCACCCACACAGCAACTCACTCGTTTTCCCCCACTTCTGGATTGAGGAGTGAATAGGAAGACTAAAACCAAGAAAACTCATGGGTTGAGATAAAGACAGTTTGGTAAACAGAAGAAAGAGAGATGCATCACCCCCAGCCCCCTGAAGAAAACCAAAAACAAACAACCAAACCCACCAATAAAACAAGACCAAAACACACAAGTGATGCAAAGGAAATAGCTATCTTCCATTTGCAGATTGATGTACAGTCAGTCTCTGAAAAGCAACTACATTGAATGATCCCTGGTTCTTTTTTTTTTTTTTTTTTTTTTAATTGCTGAGCATGACATCACATGGTCTGGAACATCCCTTTGGCTGTTTAGGATGAGATGTTCCTCCTGTGTCCCTTCCCACTCCTTCTTGCCCACTCCAGGTCTATTTGCTTGGTACAGAGGCAGAGTGAGAAACAGAGAAAACCTTGACATTATAATGTCAGTAACAGTGACAAAACAGATGTGTTAGCAACACTGTTTTAGTCACAAATCCAAAACACTGCACCATACAGGCTGCTATAAAGAAAATTATCTCCATCTCAGACACAGAGAGTGTTGTTTAAACATAAAGAAAGCTGCACAAGGCCAATGAGAGCACGGGATAAATTAAAAAATTAAGTTTTGTCTCATTTTTTTAGACCTTCCTAAAATTGCTTATAGAAAAACTTGACTTAGGCGAAAATTAAGCCTTTAGGAACTGAATGTGTTGAGACCTATGTACAATAAAGTTAAGCAATGTTTTGAGGGTTTTATGAAAGTGATCTGTTCAAAGGCTGTAGTCTGGCTGTTAGCATAAATTATGATTTATGTGTTTTCCCCTACAACTATAGAAGCGGGAATGAAATAATCTGATTTATATCAGAGAATTCTAAAAAATATTTTTAATGTTTGTAATTCCTTATTTTAAAATAAGTCTGTTTTAAACCTGATAGGTTTGCCTATATCAATGATAGTATAGGAACAGCAAATGGACAAAAATAAAACCTCTAAATGTTTTTTAATTACTGTTTTTTTGTTATTTTGTAGCACCTGAAAAGTTTTTAAGCTGACAACTCTTTGACATTACAACTGCAAAGAAAAAGGAAACTGAATTTCTCTGAAATCTGCTGCCACAGCTGCTTGTCTGTGGAACTTCTGTGCAATATACCGTGGTGCACAGACCTATGTTTAGTATGGCTCAATGGAACATCTTTCAGAAAAAGCATTTAGTTCTCCTGTTTGTATAAAGGACTTCTTAGAGCTCCTTTCCTCTGTAAGTCACCGCCATTCTTCGGTCGCAGCTTAAAACCTTTTAATATATTACAGTAATGATGGTTCTCTGCACACAGCTGAATTGGGCCGCTTACAGCACACACTTCACTGCATTAATCATAAAAATATAATATATTTCCAGGTAGTTCTGTTTGAGAAGAAGGCTATTTTGTCATGGTTTAATCACTTGTCACTAAAACCTGGACTGAAAATTGACAGTGTTATTCCACTGGAACATTTCTAAGACCTAGAGCACAGCCCTATATGCCTACAGTTCTTATATGCTCTTAGAACAGCCCAATGATTTCACACACTTCTTGTAAAAAAGAGAAGATTGTAATTAAAAGGCATGCTTTCTAAAACTTACTGTGGTGACTATTTGGATCTGTTCCTAAGCAAGAAGAAAGTGGATTAACTAGGCTGATTGGAAAAAATAAATGGCAAAGCTTCCCCTGTTGCCTGAATCTCTTGTGTGTTCAGGTTCATATCTACTGGCTGAGTGATCAACATCAACATCCTTCTTGCTGTGTCAGTACTGTGATGTAGGTAAATGTGTAGGTAAACAAATTGTACTCTATTCTGGTCATATAAACAACAGGACTCAACTAAATATTTACTGGTGTATTTATTGTTGGTAGAATCATTGAACAAAATTAATCTTGACTTTCAGACTGCAGTTTACACTCATCACTCAGATCTTTGAGAGGTATTGGATAGATCTATTGCTTTTGCATAGGCCAAGTCTGTTGCTGCTTGCACAGCCTTTCCATGTGATTTGTGCTTCACTACATTTTATTATAGAATTATAGAATATCCTGAGTTGTAAGGGACCCACAAAGATCATTCAAGTTCATCTTTTGGGCCTCCACAGTACCACATCAAGAATCACACCATGTGCCAGAGAGCATTTTCCAAATGTTTCTTGAATTCTGTCAGGCTGGTGCTGTGACCACTTCCCTGGGGAGTCTGTTCCAATGCCCAACCACCTTCTGGGTGAAAACTCTCTTCAGAATATCTAATCTAAATCTCCCCTCACTCACCTTCAGGGTGTTCCCTCAGGTCCAGTTATTGGCCACCACATAGAGGAGATGAGTGCCTGCCCCTCATGAGGAAGTTGTAACTGCAATGAGTTTTCCACCCAGTCTCTTCTCTGGACTGAACAAGACAAGTGACCTCAGCCAATCCTTGTATGGCAAACCAGGGCTAAGATCAACCTGCTGGAATGCTCTTCCTAATACAGCTCAGGATACCATTGCCTTCTTGGCTGTAAGGGCACTGCTGGCTCATGGACAGTGTGTTGTCCACCAGACAGACAGAGATGGTCACCAGCAGGTCAGTCCCCAGCCTGTACTGGTGCATGGAGCTATTGCCACCTGGCGCAGGACCCTGCAACGCCTTTGTTGAGCTTCAAAATGCTCCTCTCAGCCCATCTCTCCAGGCTGTCGAGATCGTCCTGCATGGCAGCAGAGCACTCTGGGAAATTGGTCACTCCTCCAATTTTTGTTATTTAGCCAAGACCATAAACATGAACCCATTTAACACTTTTTTTTTCTTTTTCCCAAAGGAATTCAATAAACTATTCATTAGAAGTTTTCTGTACTTACAATTACTTTAATTTAAATTCTTGGTCTCTCTTTCAGGTCTATCATTATAAAAATAAATAACTGTAAAATTTAAATATAAAATTCAAAATATAGTTATATACCATAGCTAATATTTCTTTGAAATATTATCTCTAAAAGCGGCCAAGTCACACATCTACCATAGAAAAAACCCCCAAAACTAAAACAAAAAAAAAAAAAAAGGAAAAAAAGAAAACAAAAAAAAAAACAAAAAAAAAAAAAAAAAAAAAAACCAAAAAAAACCACCCAAAAACCACAAAAACCCCCCCAATCTCAAAAAAAAGAAAAAAAGGGGAGGGGAGGGGAGAGGATGAATCACTCATATTCCCCAAAGAAGTGAGTACAAATAAAAAATTTTCTGAATTCAAGAAACTTAAATAAACATAGAAGTAATATGAATTAAGGTAGAAGGATTCTATGCTATAGACTTTATCTCACATGTGTTGAGAATTATTAATTCAGCATCTACAAACACAATAATTCTGAATCTCAGACTATTATACTTATGTTGAGAAATAAAATTTCAAACCATCTTCCCAATCTCTTTGCTGCAACAACTAATCTGAGCAGAGCAAGGGCAGAGTTAGAACTTGCTTAGTCTCTATCTGTAAGGAAACTGGACAACAGGAAAACTGGAACCATGATTTTTCCTCTCTCCTTCCCTCCAAGTGCTATGTGGTGTTCAGTGTTGCTGAGACAGCATTTGGCATTGTTCAAGAGCTAGTAACAAATTGCTAACCTCTGGGAGTAATGAAAGAATAGGGAGGAAATCATGCCTTTGTGAGAGAATAATATCTTTTCTTGATGCTTCCTGAGGCAATGCAGCTATACGCCTCTTTTTAAATGGAACTGCAAAGACAGACAGGCTACCTCCAAAGAAATAAAATACTAGTTTTCTTCAGGGTTTTGCATTCTTTTTTTTTTTTTCTTGGAAGAAAATAAAATTTTTAAAGCCTTCCTTAAAATTTGAATAGAATTGTGCAATGCACTGATGAGTGTGCTGTAAACTTCTGAATCAATTAGGCTGGCGTGGATGGTAATAACATCACTAACATTACTATGATACTAAACCCTTACATGATGACAACCTGCAAGGATAATGTCGATTACTAAGTAGCCTAACCACACTTTGCTCATGACTTGCACATGACTTGCATGAAATTTGGGTATGCCTCCCAGTTCATAGTTGTGCTCTTTTGGCATCACAGGGGATATCTTTGCTTATGGTTGCCCTGAGCTTCTTTTGAAATCATATGATCTCATTTGAATTCACCTGGATGGACTCAGCATAGTAGGAAGACTCTAGTTTTCTTCTGTTTTCCCTAGGTAGAACACAAAGAAATCTGCGGCCAAGCATATTTCAGTGTTACCATGTACAGTTCAAAAAGTGCAAACATGGCAAAACGTTTGAATCAGCTTTAACTCAACCTGAACAGTTTACTCAACTCTAACAGATATCCTTTAAAGTACTGATTGATACAAAAGCCTAGAAGAGATATAATTTTAAGAAGAAAAGTACTATATATTCATGTAGGCAAAGGATTTCCCCTCCTCTTTTAGTGTACTTGTGACTTCAATTTATTCTAAGAACTCAAACCAAGTATCTCGTGTTTGGACTTTTCCTACATTACAACAGCTGTTGGACTTCTCTTTCTAATGTATGACAGAGAAATGCTTTTAGTATGCAGTTACAGTAAATTGAGACATGCATGGAGCATTTTAAGCCTCTAGCAAGTCATTCTTTCTACACAGCAGCTCACCAATTGAATATTAATATAATGCTTGGCAATTCAGAGACACATGGTGAATTTCCTTTGTCTGTAAAAGTCTGTTTAACAACTATTTAATATTCAGGCAAAGAGCTTGAATTCTGTACCTGCACTTGCCCTTAGAGTATGAATGACTTATTAGCAAGGCGCAATGGCATTTGATACCTTTACATCCATTTTTAAACAATGTTGCAAGTTACTGCTATGAGATTTTCCACTATTTATAATCAGACTTATATTTCCAAATGGTAAAACAGCCTGTAGCTCATACATTTATATGATACTCCTATTGAAACCTAAAACATATTACAGAAAAATAAAATATTTTCAGTTCTTGCTTTGCACTGGAATTACTGATGGTTTTTCAGTATTTCTGCATGCAGTTTTTGCATTTACCTTTCCTTGAATCAAAACTCATATCTTGTAAGTATACTAAAATCAAAGATATGTTCTAATAACAATTAAACAGGTATTGAAAGCTGAGCCAGACTCACAAGTCTATGTTTTCATATTCTTCTCTTTTACCCATTCTTACCCCTTCCTCTCTCTTGCCCAGTCTTGTCCTTTCTTTTCTTCTCTTCCTTAAAATTCAAAATGAAATTAGGGGATGATATTTTCACTGGTCCAAATTAGAGCAGTCAGAGTGTTATTTGGAACTACGCTTTTAAAAAATTTCTTCTCCTTTATTTAAATAATTACTGTCAATAATTTTTATTAGAACTGCATTTTAACCAAAGGCAATGACTTTACAACTTTGTGAATGTAGTGAATATAGTCCATGATCACCATCCATTACAGACTATCTTCACATCAGAAGGGATCCTTCTGAAATTGCACATCTGCTTTCTTCTTCCTGTTCTCCTTGGCTTTTATTGCAACATTTTTCTTTCTTACCTCATGTGTCTAACATGTAGCTGAATCACATACTCATCTTTATTAAAAGAAATAATAAGAAGGAGAAACATCATAGCAGTTTCTTCACTGTTGATTATTTCTGTTGTATAAATCACCCTCTACTTTACATTTCTAGTCCATAAAGGTGAAAAACAGAAGTAATTAAATATTTTTCACACTGTGTTTGTATACCATGTTGTACAGTTACTTTCCATCACCAGATGCCCACAGGCAGTTTGGTGATGAGATTTAGGAGGGAGGTACCATATCAAATTTGCTGTGCTAGATCTGCATTAGAGAGAGCTTACCACAAACCATCATTAAATTTGTCAATCAGGCAATGACACCTTTAGGTATAGATGTGGAAGAATAGGGAAGAAGAATATAGGTTTATGTAATATTTTAACACTGAACATAACTTGTTTGCGCCACTTCCAGTTATCTTTAAAATACATGTGTGGTGTTGGCAGAATTATGGGAGAAGTGCAGTAAGAGACTTTATTACATCAATTATTTGTCATACTAACTGCTATTTGTTTTCTCATGCAAACTCTATGCCATTGTATGCCTTTTTGGCAATATTTGAGTTTGCTCTTTGGTGCAAAATATTGCAGTGAAGTGAAAAAGATTTTTTTAAGGGAAAATTTCCACCATATTGCCTATCATGTTTTATATTTATTGCAAATATTCAAAATTTGAGTATATTTTTAAAAGGAAAGAGTTCATATGCATACATTTGCTTTTACAAAGACCTTTGTTTTATATGTTTGAAAGATATTAAAACCTGCCTTTCATTTTAAAACTTTCTGATGAATGCTCTTCCTTGAGAGATGTAGTCCACTTCTTTTCTGAAATAGGTATTACATTTTGATAAAATTTTAATAATCTTCTTCTGAAGCTTCCATTTAGATGAATGACATTTAGAGTATAGAATAAGAGAAAAAGAAATAAGATAGAACTGAATGTAGGCTTACAACTTTAGTTACATATTATGACAAAAGAAATGCTTTGAATATGATTTTAGAATTCTAAAAAATTCCCTCATGACAAAAATCGAACTGAAATCTACTTTTTCTTTAACCTGTTTCAGTTCAAAGTGAAATTCCAAAGGGTAAGTTGTTCTTTCTCTCAGGTTACTGTGCAAAGACAAGCCTATTCTTCTCTTAGAAATAACCATGACATAAGCAACCTTAAAATAATTCAAAAAGTAGCAGACGGAAGCTACCTGGTACCCTGTAAGTGAACCAGATAATTTATCCTTTCCAATACTGACGCCCAACTCATGAAAAATACAGTCTAAGGAGACTCTCCACATCTTCTTCTTTAAGTAGCTAAAAAGTATTATAGGTAAAACAATGCTTGTGGGAAAATATACTGGAACAGTCTTGTTCTAATGCCCATATTTGACAAGATTTTTAATAATATTATAGGTGCAGAAAACTGCAACATCAAGTATTTGGTTGTGGAAACATAACTTCTAACACAAATATAAGAAATCAATCCATTTATTTTGTTGAACAGAAATTTATTCAGCAGCCCAGGCTGCTAATACATATGTAGCAAGGAAATACCTTACTGTAAATTGTCAGTTTAATCAAATGAAAGAGCCCAAGGTTAAAATGAGAAAAATAAAAAATAGATATACAGACATATTTTTAACCCTGGTAATAGTTAACATCTGGAATGCTAAAGGTAGTGGAGAAGAGTGAATGAGTCTGTGTGGAATGGCCAACCTGTTTTGATGTGCAATGTCTGTTTTGATGTCTTCCTTTAGTGTTTGGGATCAATTGGCTGAGGTCAACAGTATGAGGTTCCACAAGGGAAAGTGCTGGGTCCTGCACTTGGGCCACAACAACACCATGAAGAGCTACAGGTTGGGGGAAGAGTAGCTGGAAAGCTTCTCAGAAGAAAAGGACCTGGAGTGCTGGTTGACGGCAGATGAACATGAGCCAGTTGTGGGCCCAGGTGGCCAAGAAATCCAGTGGTGTCTTGGCCTGTATAAGAAACAGTGTGGCCAGCAGGACCAGGGCAGTGATTGTCCCCCCATACTTGTCACTGGTGAGGCCATTCCTTGAGTACCGTGTCTACTTTTGAGACTCTCATTTCAAAAAAGACATTGAAGTGCTGGAACATGCCCAGAGAAGGGCAATGAAGGTGGTGACTGGTCTAGAAGGTAAGTGGAAAGGACCAGACCTAAGCATGTTTTGTTTCAAACATTCTGTCTGTTACAACAGCAGAAATGTGATCAGAGGAGAGGATTCCATGGAAGTGGAGCAGTGCTGGTCTGAAACAGCTTCCTGTTCTACCTTGAGACTTGTGCTCAATCCTAACCCAAACCTAACCCAACTCACTTGCTGGAGAAGAGCTGATTGTGCATACGTGAGCAAAAAGCAGAAAAAAATCTAACTCACATAATAGGTATGCACCAGTTTAGCTATAAAAAGAAGAGGATTAGAACCCCTCACTCTCTTTTCCCTCTCTTTCCCCCCAGCTCTGGACCATGCTTACAGCAGGATGAATGTGGGATCTAAGGACTGGTGATATTCTTTGTTCTCTCTCTCCTTTTTCTGTCTTTATTTCTCTATTCTGTTCCTTTGGCTGTCCAAAACACAGCTGTTGTATTCTACTGTTGGAGTTCTGGATGCTGAGAATTTTAGACTTTCTGTGCTGACAGACTCTGACGCTGAGGAGAGCACTGCATTTGACCTGAGGCCGTGGAACAGCCTTCCAAAATTGATTGATAGCACAGGGATTACGGGTATGTAGTTGGTTAGAAGTGTGTAATATCACAGGGTAGAAAACTTAGTTTGGGGTTTTAGAATATAGTAAGAAATATGAAGCAAGATGAAAGTTTTGTTCTTTACCTTCTTCTTCCTCCCTCTTCATGGGATTGGGTGGTATTTTGTAATTGGACAGAAAAGTCCACAGTGTGGACTTTGAGGGATTAGCTATTGGGTTAAAAGTGAAAATAATTTGGATGTCATTTCTTAATTGGATAGTTTAGCCTTAAAAGACCTTGTAACAAGAGATAGTTAGCCATTTTGTGCCTTGTTAATGAAAGACTGCAGAACTTACTGCTGTGAGACTGTAACATAGATAAGAAATAACAAACGCCTGAGTCTGAACGTGAACTATCATCTCAAATGCCTTCAGTCCCAACCTCGACAGAAGTAGAAAAAAGGAAGCTGAAAACTGGCATTTCACTGGCATTCCATATTCTGTACTGAATTTTGTTCTGGGAGTTGGAAGCTTGTAGAAGTGTGTTGTGGCTTGTTAGCCAACACCTTTGAGTATTGGTGTGTTGTGGTTTCTTAGCTAGTACCTTTGGTGGTTTGTTGTGGCTTGTCATCCAGCACCTTTGAGAAGTGGTGTTGTGGAAGATGAGAACTTATAGAAATGCACTATACAAAATCTAAGGGTTTGTTAGCCTTCACTTTTTACAAAGGGTATTGAGAATTTAAGAGCTTGTTAGCCAACACCTTTGAGGCTACATAGTGGGCTAGTTGCCAGAGTTAAAGTGAGTGTACAATAAAAGCACAAGAGTTCCCTGATACGTGGTCTGGTGTCTTTGTTCAGCCTGATGAGAACTTACAATGAACACTGTGGCATTGTATCTTTATTGTATAATTATGGTATTATGGTCTGTACTGTGATCCCCCCCAACATATCTTCCGGTGCTATGGTATGTCCGTGCCATTGGCTAAGTCGCTTTATAACCATGCCTCCAGAACCCCATATAATGCCCTACACGAGGCTTGCGCACTCTCTCTGGCTGGCTCTCCTCTCGGCTCTTCTCCCCGCGGCTCGGGCTCTCGGAGCCCCGGGGCAGGACCGGACCCACCGGCCCTGGTCCCGCCGCCTCCCCGGCTGCCGCGGCACTGGCACAGCCAGGGGAGAGCGGGGCTGGGGCCGGGCTGCAAGGAGCCAGCAGGAGCCAGCAGGAGCCAGCAGGAGCCAGAGTGCTCCCACCACGTGGTGTGCCACGTCCTTCGTTACTTTGTAACGTCTGCTTAGCTGTTTAAGTTTCGTCAATAAAGCCTTGGAGAAGCAAGCAAGCCTGCCTGTCTCTCTCTCTCGTCTGTCTTGCCCGACGCTGAGCCGAAGAGAGAAGAAGCCCCAGCCCAGCCTAGGAGCCCGCCTGCCCGGGAGAGACCCGAGCTCTCGGGGTTCCCCGGCGGGGAGTCCGCCCCCCGCCCACAGTGCTGACTGAAGAGGCACACTGCCACAGAACACCATGGCCACAGATCATAACAGTAAGTCCTACGAGGAGCAGCTGAGTGAGATGAGTTTGTTTAGTCTGGAGAAAAGGAGGCTCAGGGGGTCACTCTATTGATCTCTGTAGTTCCCTGAGAGGACGTGGTAGCGGGGTGAGGGTTGGTCTCTTCTCCCGAGTAAGAAGTGATAAGACAAGAAGAAATGGCTTCAAGTTATGCCAGAGAAGGTTTAAATTGGATATTAAGAAGAATTTCTTCATGGAAAGTGTTTTTAAGCATTGTAACAGGCTTCCCAGGGAGATGGAGGAGTCACCATCCCCAGAAGTCTTAAAAAAATGACTGGATGTGGCACTTAGTGCCATGGTCTAGTTGACAAGGTGGTGATCAGTCAAAGGTTTGACTCAATGGTCTTGGAGGTCTTTTCTGACTTAAACAATTCTGTGACTGTATTATGTGAAGTGAGATTTGACGGAGTTAACTTTTAAGCTAATGAGTTAATTCTTTGATTTAATAATGTATTATGCTTTCAGATTCCTAGACCATAGTTGGTTCACAATAAATTGGCAATACTATTGGTATGCTGGAAAACAAAAATGGGGACATAAGGGATACTGTGTCCTCTGCATGTGAGCTTCTCTAGGATGTTCTCCTGTAGGGAGGTGTCAATAAATCTTCAGCTACTCTTGGGCAGTGGTAGTTTCACATCAGATTGCTTTTTATTTATTTTTCCCTTCTTTCTTTTATACACATCATGTAGAATTGTATTTCACATATGAACCTTGATACATCTCACCATGCTTTTTTTCACCTGAAATTGCATTTCTGCNTATTGGGTTAAAAGTGAAAATAATTTGGATGTCATTTCTTAATTGGATAGTTTAGCCTTAAAAGACCTTGTAACAAGAGATAGTTAGCCATTTTGTGCCTTGTTAATGAAAGACTGCAGAACTTACTGCTGTGAGACTGTAACATAGATAAGAAATAACAAACGCCTGAGTCTGAACGTGAACTATCATCTCAAATGCCTTCAGTCCCAACCTCGACAGAAGTAGAAAAAAGGAAGCTGAAAACTGGCATTTCACTGGCATTCCATATTCTGTACTGAATTTTGTTCTGGGAGTTGGAAGCTTGTAGAAGTGTGTTGTGGCTTGTTAGCCAACACCTTTGAGTATTGGTGTGTTGTGGTTTCTTAGCTAGTACCTTTGGTGGTTTGTTGTGGCTTGTCATCCAGCACCTTTGAGAAGTGGTGTTGTGGAAGATGAGAACTTATAGAAATGCACTATACAAAATCTAAGGGTTTGTTAGCCTCCACTTTTTACAAAGGGTATTGAGAATTTAAGAGCTTGTTAGCCAACACCTTTGAGGCTACATAGTGGGCTAGTTGCCAGAGTTAAAGTGAGTGTACAATAAAAGCACAAGAGTTCCCTGATACGTGGTCTGGTGTCTTTGTTCAGCCTGATGAGAACTTACAATGAACACTGTGGCATTGTATCTTTATTGTATAATTATGGTATTATGGTCTGTACTGTGATCCCCCCCAACATATCTTCCGGTGCTATGGTATGTCCGTGCCATTGGCTAAGTCGCTTTATAACCATGCCTCCAGAACCCCATATAATGCCCTACACGAGGCTTGCGCACTCTCTCTGGCTGGCTCTCCTCTCGGCTCTTCTCCCCGCGGCTCGGGCTCTCGGAGCCCCGGGGCAGGACCGGACCCACCGGCCCTGGTCCCGCCGCCTCCCCGGCTGCCGCGGCACTGGCACAGCCAGGGGAGAGCGGGGCTGGGGCCGGGCTGCAAGGAGCCAGCAGGAGCCAGCAGGAGCCAGCAGGAGCCAGAGTGCTCCCACCACGTGGTGTGCCTTCGTTACTTTGTAACGTCTGCTTAGCTGTTTAAGTTTCGTCAATAAAGCCTTGGAGAAGCAAGCAAGCCTGCCTGTCTCTCTCTCTCGTCTGTCTTGCCCGACGCTGAGCCGAAGAGAGAAGAAGCCCCAGCCCAGCCTAGGAGCCCGCCTGCCCGGGAGAGACCCGAGCTCTCGGGGTTCCCCGGCGGGGAGTCCGCCCCCCGCCCACAGTGCTGACTGAAGAGGCACACTGCCACAGAACACCATGGCCACAGATCATAACAGTAAGTCCTACGAGGAGCAGCTGAGTGAGATGAGTTTGTTTAGTCTGGAGAAAAGGAGGCTCAGGGGGTCACTCTATTGATCTCTGTAGTTCCCTGAGAGGACGTGGTAGCGGGGTGAGGGTTGGTCTCTTCTCCCGAGTAAGAAGTGATAAGACAAGAAGAAATGGCTTCAAGTTATGCCAGAGAAGGTTTAAATTGGATATTAAGAAGAATTTCTTCATGGAAAGTGTTTTTAAGCATTGGAACAGGCTTCCCAGGGAGATGGAGGAGTCACCATCCCCAGAAGTCTTAAAAAAATGACTGGATGTGGCACTTAGTGCCATGGTCTAGTTGACAAGGTGGTGATCAGTCAAAGGTTTGACTCAATGGTCTTGGAGGTCTTTTCTGACTTAAACAATTCTGTGACTGTATTATGTGAAGTGAGATTTGACAGAGTTAACTTTTAAGCTAATGAGTTAATTCTTTGATTTAATAATGTATTATGCTTTCAGATTCCTAGACCATAGTTGGTTCACAATAAATTGGCAATACTATTGGTATGCTGGAAAACAAAAATGGGGACATAAGGGATACTGTGTCCTCTGCATGTGAGCTTCTCTAGGATGTTCTCCTGTAGGGAGGTGTCAATAAATCTTCAGCTACTCTTGGGCAGTGGTAGTTTCACATCAGATTGCTTTTTATTTATTTTTCCCTTCTTTCTTTTATACACATCATGTAGAATTGTATTTCACATATGAACCTTGATACATCTCACCATGCTTTTTTTCACCTGAAATTGCATTTCTGCAATCTCTGTGAGACCACTGAGAAGCCAAAACAAATCAGAATTTAGCTCCTCTTATTAAAAGCTCTCAGACAGAATATAACAGTGGCACCACATAACCTTTGAGATCCTACATGTTGGTGGGTGGTAGGCAGAGTGTGGTTCCATTTCCTGGTATGGTTTGTAAGTTTAGAAGGATGTTATTTGACAGTCTGTCTCCACAGAAGTTAAAATACAAGGGCACTGTCAAAATACTGGTTCTTAAAAAAGTAAGGAAGGGCTACCACATGTATTACTGAATGTTGTATATAATATTAGTGTCTAATCCTTCATTCTTGAGGTTGTAATTGAGATAATGTTTCATTTCTGCTCATTAAGCTTATGAACATTTTCAAGGTATGCTGTAAAATCCTTTAGCCTCTAATTTTTATCTAAAACTATCAGAAGAATATTAGCTCTGTAAATCATATGATATCATAAATAAAATAAAAAAAAATTCAGGAATAAACAGTATTAGCCTCTCTAATGGAAAAATATTTTGGTATTTAATATGTCCATTTCAGTTTTTACTGGGAATGCGGAAACTTGAAACTTCTAAGAATTCACTATAAGCTACAAGGATATTTAGAGACATATAGTTACGCCAATACAGTTAGAACTAATCTGTTTGTCAGCAATTCCACTGTAAGTCATTGTCTTTCCAGAGACCTAGAGCTTGATGGTAAAATGATGTTTGAGAGTTTGATGCATGTCTTTTTAAAGAAAACATTAACGTGCTCACAGTATGTAAAAAAACCTGGTTTTTTATCCCGGCCTACTCTTCAGGAGTTCAAACCATTTTACCTTGAAATATTATCTTATTAGAGAAGGACAAAACTCCTCTTACAAACATGTAATGTTTGTACAGTCTTCATCTGTAAAACCTGAGTTATATTTTCATTATTTCAGTAAAAATCAGATGGCCAAAGGGATATGGCCTAAAATATCCCTTTATAGCTTTTATAGGACTTAGTATCTTCTGGAAACCACCAGGAGTCATGAGTTATGCTGTAGGTCTTCAGTGCTGCATATGAGAACTGTGCTGGATTCAAGTCATCTGGACAGCACAAAATATCATAAGGAACATAAAAACCATGAGGTACAGTCAAAGATGTAATAAAGTCTCCTCAGACATAGAAGAAAACGTGTGTGAAACGTATATCATCTTAATTCATCAAACACAGAGCAAAGCTTTCCACGCAGCTCGGTGTTGCAGGACTCAGGAAGCGCTGTGGCTGCAGTTTGCCGGGCAGAACAGCAAGCAGATGTTGAATGAAGGTTGTTTCCTGCAGCATCAGCAACAGAAGGAGCTGCTCTGCTCCCCCTTGCAGCTGTGGGCAGGCTGGCAGCAATGTGGTAATAGGGATGTGGTAGTTAACATGAGGAACTGAGCAACTTCAAATGCAGAAAGTTTTATTTGGAGCACACTTGGATGAATTACTTCAGATTTCTCCCTCCAAGAAGAAGACTGCAGAAGATACTCCACTGCAACACATTCCCATAACAAAAAGAGATGGGAAACACTACTTTCAATGTCCACAGCAGCCCTAAGTTTGAAAAAGACTACTGTCTAGTCTGGGGCCTAACGCAAATCTGAACTTCACAGCTGAGATGTGGCTAAAAGGATCCATGATTTGGGTCATATTCTGGGCAATAATCAGGAATACCCTGATAAGTGTTTTATTAAGATATGAGTGCTTTATTGAGCTACAAATGCTAAAGTTAATAGTGGCAAAGATTCAAGAAGATGATGATTTCTTTTACTGGAAAATGATCTGATCTGATCTGATAAAAATCTGAAAGAAAAACTACAGTTATCTGCTAAAACAGAAAACCCATAAGAAATGGCAAAAGTGGGCAATATGCAGTGAAAATTTGACAGGTTGGATGGCCCATCCTGTCTTTAAGAGCCCTGCTTTCAGTACCCCTTGGTGGTGTTTTTGCTTTGCTTTTCACTATTGCTGTAAACATAAAATCTGCTCCTCATGCACTGAGAACTACCTATACAGCATAGAAAGACTACCCTCAGTACATAAATATAAGCAAGTCCATAGATTTTTCCAAAGAATTAGAACATTGATCTCTATCGTGAAGTATGAACTGAGCTTGGTGCCTATATGATGTACAAAAGAAATCAAAGACAGTCTCAACAAGGGTAAGGGAGTATCTGCATTAAGAAAAGTGTTTGGAAAATTGGAATAGTAGCTGGAAATCATCCAATTGCTTTAGTCCATGTCATAGTTTTATAGGTTGCTCAATATGGAGTAACTATAAAACTACAAATTTACAGGAAGTTGTTGTCACATCTAATTGGTTACTGGATTCGTTTCTTTCAAGAAATGTTTCTTGTGTATTTTTACCTTTAAAATGACTCTCTGTTAATGAAACAAATGTAATTCTGTCAGTCTTGAAATAATTCCCACAGCACAGCATTATGATTAGTTTCACTTTCACACTAGTGCTGCCAATTTTTTTAAAACAGTTTTTCATTAATAATACTGCCTAGTATGAGCTGCCAAAAACTATTTAATGTGTGATATGAAAAATCTGGCATTATGTAGGTGCCTAGCTAGAGCCAGTAGTGTAAGATTTTCATATTTCCTTCAGTGGATTTGTCTGAAATGAACTCCATGTATTCTCACAGTGTGTTTTCTGTTAAAATAAAATTGCTGTGTTTCATTATTTAATTTGCACATTTATGAAGTCAGAATGATACAATCAGTATTCCCTTAATCCTATTTATGCATGATATTGACATACAAAGAATCCTTGGCTTGGTTTCAGTGCCAACACATGAAAGTATATTTTTTTTTAATTCCTATTGAGCCTTAGGCAGTATACCTTTTCAGCTTAAGGAAATTCATAGTGTCATTTTCCTAGCCTACATGTGCTGCTCTACACCAGCTTACCTTTGTTTGCAGCTGGAAACCTTTCCTGATGACTCTCCTCAGCAGTATGACTTATTTGCTTACTCTGGCTCTCTCTTCTCTAAAATTAGATGGTGAGCTTTTCATTTCATGGACCATGTCTTTTTATCTGTTCCATAAAGCTTACATGACATTTATGGGATCCATGTAAATTAATAATAATAATAAACATTTTATACTCTACTGATATGCATTTAGGTGTTTGACCTGTGAAATACTGCCTTGAGTCAAGGCAGATGTCAAGGTACAGGTGTGTCAGGGCACATGGGCTTGGGTGTCCCCAGCACCTGGGGCTGGAGGGGCTCCCCTGGGGCAGCGGGGCCAGGTCTGGCAGCCAGGACTGTCCCACCATCCCAAGCAGAGAGAGGTGGGTTGGGGGCAGCCAGAGCATCCCCAGCCCTACACCCCCAAGCTCCAGAGCTAATTCACATCTCATATTTAAAACCCACTTTGTATTTGGATGCAAGCCTAATTCTAAATAGCAGGCAGAAGAAGACACTGAAATAATGGAAGTTTGTTTTAAATTTGAAGCTTTTAATTTGCATTACATATCCTTTGCAGTGAGATAACTACCCTTTTTTTATTTGCCTTAATATAAACCAGAATTTTATTCTATCATCATACATACACCTATGTGTTTGTACCTTAAAGAATTTTGCCTTTCATTTAAGGCTCAATTTCATCTGCAACACTAAATAGTCATAATTTTCTTAGGTAATATATGGACATAAGAGGTCGGGTGTCAGAGTATGGGGTAGTTTGTTCTCAGAAGAATTCCAGAGCTCTCTCTCGCAGGCAGAAAATAGACAGGAAAAACGAATGTTTTAATTGAGTATCAGTATCAATATCAGTAACCTCATGATTTTATCTGTAATGATATGTCAGTAGCTGGATGAGTTTTCAGACTTGAAAGATAGTTTAGACTTGTTTTATGAATACATTCAAACCACTTCTGGCAAAAAGACAAAATGTAACAGCTTCTGCCACCTAAAGTAAGCACATCAATACTTGTTGGTATGAGAATATCCATTAAGTTAAACTATTTTATCTTGAGTCTTACTCATTAAATTTTGGCATTTAGTGCTAACAATACTTGAGAAAGCATTAAGCTATTTATAAGGTCTCACAAATAATTTCTTTTTATTAAAATATTAGCATCTCCAGATTCTCTGATGTTAATTGCAAATATGTAATATATATACCTACTGGAAAATGTATGAGAAAAAAATCTCACTTGTTCTATTTCAAATCATAGAAGATGAAAAGATAATAAGGATGAGGTTATATTATCTGCAAAGAGACATACAGATGTTTTTAACTCTAGATAAGTAATGTACACTGCCTGACCTCAAACAGCCTGACACGAAGACCCTCAAGGGTGGTAGGATATTGTGATGCCTTGCAAGCTCACAAAGAAGAACTAAATGTCCCCTAAATGTCACCTGTTACCTCCATTTAGGAAAATCAATCCCACTCTAAATTTTAAATTTGTCACACGATTTTAGATATTTGCAATGTAGACAGCAAGAGATGGAAAGTATCTAGGTTACATTCATAGTCAAAGGAAGAATCCTTACATAAAGTTTTATGTGGTCATTTTAGGATAAGACTTATTTTTCAGTGCATGCCTATTCTTCTCCTGTGACTACAAAATGGTGCTATGATAATTCCTAAGTTGAGAAGGTGATACTAGATTTCCACAGTGGATTAGAGGAATTCCTTCAAAGTGCTATTGCACTGGGTCTCTGCATGTCTCAGCTACATAATAATTCATCCTCAATACCTTTTTTCCCCATTTTTAAGAGTTGAACACTGCCTTTCATTGCATTGGTAAATCAACAGCTTTATACTCTCTAAATCTGTCATTCAGCTGAACCTGTTATATGGAAAACTGAATTTTGCAACATAGTTAATTCTGTGACTTAAAGTGTACAATTAAAATATGGTACTTCATTCACAGACATATTTATGTTAAAGAAATAGACCTTTGGTGCCAAATAAGAACAAACTATTTTTAATGTTTAAGGAAAATATATATGAAGATATCTTATATAGAATATATGCCTAAACTCTTTTTCTGTTAATAGATCCTAACTAAAACTGAAATTAAAAGCTTTTTGGCCTGAGTTCAAATGTTTGTGTCAGGTGAAAATCCTATCTTATTTAGATAGAGGTGACAGAGTTTAGTGTGAGAGAAAAAAAATCCAAAACCATTCCTGTTATATTGCAATATTTTTGTAGTTGGCATTGTGACAACAGTAAAAACCTCATCCTAATCCTGCCTAACTGGTATAGATCTGGTATGAGACCAGTATATTTGGCAACATCAGTTATTGATGACTGAAGTCTATGGGGTGATGGTTTTACATAACTGTCGTTACTTAGTTTGAACTCACATTTCTACTTAAAAGATAAGGCTGTGAAATATATTGTCACAATAATAACATTAATTAAATGTTTAAGGAAGTGTAAAATTTTTAGTATTGACTAACCCTTTGAATATTTAGCAAATAGTTAAAATTCACCAGCTTACTAGAAAATTAGTTGAAATTTAAAATAATCTGTATGCCATAATTTTTTGTCCTTAATTGTGGGTAATTATTCCTTAAATAACCACTTTTAAGAGTTTAAATATTAAAAGTGTACTTCTAGTTCTAAAAAAAAAAATATTTTTTTTCTTTTTTAAAATCTCCTGAAGTGATACCTTTTTATATCAGAGGACTGGCCCTGTGGTGTATTCAGAATCATAATTACTGACTGTAGTCAGAAAAATAAGTTTTATTGTTATTACTTACTGTTAGCACAGATTTGCCAATAAAATAGAAAAGAAAGTTAATTGGAATCTGCTGCATTTTGTTCATCATGTGCGTCACTACCCCTACTTAGTGAGAGCAATAACATCTCAGAGGTGTTCTCTAGAAGCACAGTCTACACAAAAGGGGTACCACTGTTATGGATATTAATGCAGGATATGAATTGAAATGTTCTTGATAACAAATAAGTAAAAGAGAAGCCAGCCTGAATCTTCAGTAGGCCAAATTTGCATGTTTTGCTATAAAACGTAGCACATTGTTTTTGTGAACCATACTTTTTCTGTAAATCACTGGGAAAATGGAAGCTTTAAGTCTCCAACATTGTTCAAGGAATCCTATTTGATTAGACTAGAATCACATACTGTGTTCTCCCTCAGGCAGGGATGGTGTTTTATTTTGCAACCTCCAAATATCATTGTGTGTGAAATTTACTGTTATTGTTACCCCAAAGTGGTGTGTATTTGCCTCCCCCTGCACCCCAAGCTGAGCCAGAGATGGAACTCACATTGGAAGAGGAATTCCCAGAAAGTCATGAAGTCACCTCTAAATAACTCCACGTATAATACACAGGGAGGAACAGCATTTGTGATGCAAACAAACTCCCCAAACTCCAGCTTCCAAAAGGTAGGTTTCCAGGCGTGTGGTGTAACCTATCAGGCAGCTAAATACCACACAGCCATGCCCTCCCTCCCTCCTGCTGTAGGATGGGGGAGAGAATTGGGAAAAAATCTTGGATTTCTGTGTCAAGATAAAGACATTTGAATTGGACAGAAAAGGAAGAGGAATATAAAAAACAATAATAATAACAATAGAATATACAAAACAAGTGCTGTCCAAATGCAACTGCTCACCACTCACTGATTGATTCACAGCCACTTTCTGAGCAGTGTTTCCTGCCCAACTTTTTCCAGAGCTTATAAGGTGAGCATGATGACACATCGTAGAGAATATCCCTTTGGCCACTTGTGGTCAGCTGCCCTGACTGCGTCCTCTCCAAGATGCTTGTGCTCCCCCAGCTTCCTTACCAGCTGGAAAGACCTTGACAGTGTAAGCACTGCTTAGCAACAACTGAAATATCAGTGTGTTACCAACATTATTTTCAACCTAAATCCAAAGATCAGGACTGTATCAGCTACCAGGAAGAAACCTAACTCTATCCCAGATGAAACCAGGACACAAGGCTAAATTACCTGCTCAGGTTCCCTCAGCAGCAGCCCTTAGAAAGACAGAATTCTATAAACACATTCATGCCATAAAACCTCCACTAATTACAGAATTATCTGCTCTTTAGAGATGCCAGTCTATTCCTGATAACTATGGAGCGGACCTAGATTATCATCATATTTGACCAAAATGATATAAAATTACTCAAATATCACAGACTATCCAATAAATGATATCTAGCTCCTATACAGACAATAAGGTACGTCTGACTAACTTAATTTGTAGTGCTTCTATATATCTCTATTTCTTTGTAAGAGGATGATTGTTCCATTGCAGGGATTATTCCATTAAAACAGTTGTTGAATAACAAAGCAAAGATGATCAATAGCAATAAATGAGGACTCCAAATTAATTATTTCCAGGGATTTGCCTTTTAAAATATTTTACTTGCATCTTGTACTTTTTTTATGTTAGGCTGTGTGCTAAAAACTCATCTATAAATTCAGAGAGAAGCAGAGAAACCCAAGTAACACCCTGGCAAACTATTACCAGGCGCAAAACAGGAACTATGAGCCCATAAGATAATAAGGTTTATAATCTAAAATTCATAGTACCACAAGGGCACTATGGCAGACAGGACTCCAAATCTCAGAGGACTCAGAGAAGGGGACACCCTGATTGAGTTCTCTGAGGACTCAGAGAAAGGGACACCCTGTTTGAGTACCTCCCAGGACAGTCCCAGGACTGCCTCTGCTCCAGTGACTGGGTGTGAAAGCCATCCTGATGAGTCAATGCCAGACATGTTACAGGATGCTGGGGAAGGGCACTTTTCAAGTGTTACTATGGCAATGTTTAGGAAGGGGCCAAAGGCCTGGGTGTCAGCAGCTGGGCTGGGAGTAGTCCAAATTGGACATAACTCTCTATACTCTCAAAAGTGGACGTCCACCTCCTCAGCCAGCGAGGGAAGAAGTATGAGGTCAGTGAGGCTGTGGGCGTTTGTGCAATGCTCTGTGTGTCTGCTGGTTACCAGTGTATCCATGTGTTTAGGTATGGATGTGGTATGTGTGTGTGCTCTGTGTGCACAGGGCTTCTGGAAACACTCCTGCAGCCTCACCTCTTACCCAACCAGGAGTGGTGGAGATATGGCAGCCATCTCTTGGGCTGTTGTTTTTTCCCTAAGAACTTTTGAAATGTTATTGAATGGTAAGAATTAATGGCCAGTTGATGTGATACTATATAATTAGTTTAGGTTTAGACAGCAGGAGATGGCTATGAACTTAGGAAAACCATTTCTTATCCCTGAACCAGTAAGTTCATGGACCTGCTCAGAACAGGGTATAGTTCAGTAAATAGTTCATGACATAAACTGGTAAATGCTTTGATTGACGAACATCTTTAGGAGCTACATAACCAACATAGGTAGCATTAAGACTCAGAAGACTCCTTTTTACTTGGAAGAGACAAAATAGACTAAAGCATTAATATGCTTTCATAGAAAACTAGTTTGATTCAAATAACTCAGGATGATCATTATTGCTGAATTTTTTGTTTAATGTTATTAACCAATGAACTTTAAAAAATAGTGTAAATTAAAAGAACAAAAGGTGGGGACTACATTTTCCCCTTTGCTACTATTTTTCACAGAATTCTAGATAGTTACACAACATAGAATCAAAGAATGGTTTGAGTTGGAAAATATCTTAAAAACCATCAAGTTCCAACCCCTCTGATGTGGACAGAGACATCTTTCATTAGACCAGGTTGCTCAGGTCTCCATCCAATCTGGCCTTAAATACTTCCAGGGATGGATCCACAACTTCTCTTGGCAACCTGTCCAGTGCCTCACCACCCTCACAGTAAGGAATTTCTAACTAGTATCTAATCTAAACATGCTCTTTTTCAGTTTGAAGACATTTCCCCCTTGTCCTCTCCCTACACACTCTTGTGAAAAGCTCTCCACCTTTTTTGTAGGCTCCCTTCAGGCATTGGAAGGCCACAACTAGTGATCCTTAAGCCTTTTCTTTTCCAGGCTGAAAAAACCTAAGAATAATTTGTGTTGGAAAGGATGTTATATTAAATATATGGATTTATATGGGATTATAAATCAAATCCTCCTGCCATGGTCAAAGACACCTTTCATTAGACCAACATTTTCAAAGCTCTCTTCAGCTAGCCTTTGAAGACTTACAGGGATGGGACTACCACAGCTTTTCTGGGGAACCTGTATCAGTGCTTCACCACCCTCACAGCATCATCACCTTTTGTAGCTCTGCTCATCTTCTGACCTTTGGTACTCAAGAAAATTGGTGAGTCAAGCATTGGCTGTGCAAGCAACTGTTTGTCCTCTACTTCTGACTGTGACACTAGATAGACATGTTGGGCAATATATTACCTTGGAAAGAAATTTCATTATTCTGTACAGTGTGGTAGGAACACAAATATGTTTCAAAATTACCTTGAGTGCCCAGGCTGAATTCCAGCTACAGTGAAAGATTCTAGTGATTTGTTATTCAGGTGGACTTGCAAGAAGAAGTGTCTTATTTCTCAAGACACTCAATTTATGCAGTGAACTTCTACACTGATGTTTAATTGTTTATATTAACCTTCTAAGTTCATCGTCATTTGGTAATTACCTCAAAATAATGAAGAAGAAAAACATTGTTTTTCATAAATTTTTAGTGGCCATCATCAACTATGATGTCTTTTTCAAAATTGTATTTTCTGATAAATATTTTCTCCACAATATTGATCTGTCACCTATTTCATTGGTCCCTAAATATAAAACTCATATCCTTTATATTATTTTGGAAGAGGAAAGTAAGGATCAACAAAATTCAGACCCTACAGTAATATAGCTCTTATTAAATCAGGGTTTTACCTCAAAATTCCTTGGAATTTGACTGTTTCAATGTATTTCCAAATCCTATTAAACTCTGACATGTCAAAATGTTACATTGGTTAATTGATTATCAGTCAGTCCATCTACTTCAGAATGAATGATAGATGTACACCAAACATTTTCAACGTTTTGGAGCTTGAGTAATATCAGGAGTCTTTGCAATTTTACAGTAGAAGATGACTCACAGCAAATACCTTATTTTGTTCCAATTAGTATGGCAGAACATTTTCTGTATAATCTAGAGGAAAACAAACAACATTTCCACAGTGAATAAGATTGAAAAGCTTTTAATGTATTTAACGAATATTTGAAAATGACAGACACAAACAATGCTAATCTCTCCATTGGTGTGTGATTTTGGACAGCTTAAGCTGTTCTAACTATCCAGAAAAGAAAAAATTTGCCAGGTGAGCTTGCTAAGCCTTCACAATTGCAAACCAGTCTACCATGCTTCTGAGAGATTAAATGCTCACTTGATGTTAATGTACTCATTGGTTTTACATTACATTTGGGACTGAATGATTGAAAAAGTTCACTTTCTAGAAAACTTTCAGAGAATGAATGTAAAAACAATGAAGTAGAAGACACTTTATGATTTTGTGGGTGTTGTATTTTCTTTTATTTACTTTTATTGATTCAGAAATAGCAAAACATAAACATTAACTAGAGCAGATCTGAATCAAAGGCTGACCATATGCTGCAATTGCTCACTCAGCTCATAGTGATAATGTGTAATAATCACAATTATGAAGTTAGAAAACTCAAGGAAAATGAAATCCTGCATCACTTACTGCTGTTTGAATTTCACACACACAAAAACAAACCACACACTTTTTTTTTTTTTAATTGTAGCAAGTTTTAAACATGGAAAAATCAAAAAATCCAATCAGTTCTATGAAATCAAGTTGAACAGTTTATATTATATTGTTTTCAGGATTACAGAGTAGGGAGAAACAAGGAAAGAGATATTTTAGGAGCAACTTAGAGGTCTTGACTATATCAGTTTTGTGCCTTTCCAGACTTTTACCTGAAGGGTAAAAAAACCAATCATGCCAGAAATATAAAATAGAAAATTTTGGTTATTAAACACGGCATTTTATCCAGCTGATGAACATAAGTAAGTTTTAGACATTTACACTGCAAAAATCCAGTCGTTGTAACTGCGATGCCTATTTTCTACACGTTTATTGTATTACAGTCTGAATTCATTCCGCTACTTATTCAAGTCCATCTTTAAAAAAATAATCACTTTTCTTCTGTACATAAGTTCCTGCATGGTGTTTTAATTCTGGACTTCTTCTTCTGACTTTTTCCCCAATTTAATAACTCTTTCAAAAATGTGGTTAAAGTTAGTCAGTCTTTTTCTTGCTACGACTGTATACAGTTTTGTGAAAACATTTGTACTGCACTTTCTCCTGATGATATTGATACCAAGTTCCACTAACCACTTCTATTCAAACTGTAACTTGCTGCACTTGTCCGGTAAGCCAGAGATGCCAAGTATCATCAGCTTTTGAGGAGTTACTCTGGATTTAATTTATAACATCAAGAACAAAATTTTCTGGAATTCTTCTAAGCATACAATACACTTAATCTAAAAAAAACCCAAAAAAACAAACCCACAGTACGTACATAGTGCTGGAAGCTTTCTACTGAAACTGCAGGAAAGATGTCCATCTTGCTCCTCTAAAGATTTAAAGAAAGAAGTTTCATTTGTCATATATAACCTAGGTAGCATAAAATGTGGATCTACTATCTGCTTTCCTCCCTCACCCAAGTAATTAGTTACTGGACAGTAAATGTTTTATTTTCTTTCCTTTCCATTAGTCACAGAATTACAGAATCATGGAATGGTTGGGTTTGGCAGGGAACTCTGGAGATCATCTAGTCCAATCCTGCTGTTAAAGTGATGCCTTGTCAAGGCTGCCATAGAACAGNAGAGCTTACCATCCCTTAATATGAAGCTCAGAACTACACACTAAAGCAGTACAGAAGTACAGAATCTGAAAAATATAAAAGCTAAAACCTAAGGCATCAAAAGCAGGGTCCACAAGAGCAGGTTGCACAGGATCATGTCCAGGTTTGAGTACCCCTAGAGAGGGAGACTTTATAACCTCTCTGGACAGCCTGTTCTGGTATTCAGTCACCCTCAAAACAAACAAATTTTCCATCACATTCAGACAGAACTGTGTTCAGTTTGGGCTTGATGACTCTTGTCCTGTTGCTGTGAATCACTGAAAAGAGGCCCCATCTTCTTGACATCCACTCTTAAAATACTTGTAAGCATTTGTAAGATCCCTTCAAAATAATTTCTCCTCCGGGGTAAACAGGCCCAGCTCCCTCAGCCCTTCCTAATAAAAGAGATGGACCTTATCCATCTTTCTCATTGCATCTCTGCATGCTCTGACTGTGTTTCTATATTCCTCCCGAGTTGCCTGTCTCTTTTTCCACATTCCATACATTTTCGTCTTCTCTTTGATTTTTGTTAGAAGCTCTTTGCTTATTCATGCAGATCTTCCATTTTGCTTGATTTCCTACTGAATGCACTGATCTTGAGCTTGGAGGAAGTGATGCTTGAGCATTAAATAGCTTTTGTGGACTCCCCTGCCTTTTAGAGACCTGTCCCATGGGATTCCTCCAAATAGGTCCCTGAAGAGGAGAAAGTTACCTGTCTTGAAGTCCAGGGTTGAAGTCCTAGTAATTGTCCTGCTTCCTCCGTGTAGGATCCTGAACTCTACCATCTCATGGTCACTGCAGCCAAGGCTGCCCTCCAACCTTCACATCCCCAACCAGTCCTCCTTTGTCAGTACTAACAACACATTTCTGGCTGTTGGCTCCTTTGCCACATGTGTCAAGAAGCTACCATCAGTGCTCTACGGGGACCTTCTGGACGGTGTGTGTTCAGTTGTGATGTTGTTCCAGCAGATATCAGGGTGGCTGAAGTGCTCCATGAGATCTAGGGCCTGTGGTCATGAGGCTACATCCAGATGTCTGTAAAAGGCCTCATTGACTTCTTTCTGCTCAGCTGACCTGTAGTAAAAACTCACAGTGCCACCCATGTTACCCTGTCCTTTAATTCATTCAGTCAGACTTAATAAATCAAAAAATCTCCCAGTCAATTTTCTTCAATCTGTATCAAAACAGTCTCTACCATCTCATGGGGAGCTCTCTCTTATTTCAAAGGACATTTGACGTTTATTTTCACTCTCATGATTAAAAATTGACATAAAGATCATTAGTGATTCTGTGGCCCATTTGGGGGTCAAGCCACTGAATCACAGAATCAATAAGTTGGAAAAAACCCCAAGATCATCAGGTCCAACTTGTGACCAAATACCTCCACGTCAACTAAATGCACTAAATGCATTTATGCCACGACTCATGGTACTAAATTTCCTTAAACACCTCCAGGGATGGTAACTCTGCCAGTTACTCATTGAGTAAAGAGCATCTCCAGTGTCACACTTTCCTGTAGCTATTTAGTTGTATTACAGAAGATAGATCATCTTAAGCAGTCTGGGGTGATCTACACCACTGAAGTTAGGTCAGGCTTGTGTTAAATAGTGGATGTGACTTCCATTTCATCAGGGTGTTGTTGACACCTGAAACCACGTCTTGGGTGAGTGTTCAGATACTGAATAAAAGGGCACAGCAAAGGAAATAGTGCCAATTTTGCCCTCTGTCTGTTGTAAAATAAGGTCTTCTGCACCTGGTTCCAAAAAGGTGTAAACAAAACAAGAAAATATATATTTCCATGGCACAAACTGAAGAGCAGCAAAATTCAACATCTGCCTTGGTCCTCGGCAATTTTTCTGGCTCCTTCAGGCATCCTCCATTCCATATGGCCTTTCTGGCAATTCAATTTTCCTAATGCATTTACATGCTTTTGGGCTTTAAATGTGGAGTTAGCATGTATAATAGACATAGTGGATTACATTTAGGGGGAAAATACCTAAAATTGTGGTGCAGCAAAATACAAAGATTATTTTTATCTCTTTCCAGAATCCAAAATACCTTGTTATGGCTAGCTTTAAATTGTAACCCTATATTGGAAATGACAGAGAAACTAAAATATGAGACATCAATTCCTCACTAGTTTACTGTGCTTGCAATTGGAAATTTTGGTGTGGAGGGTTGACATTGGCTGAATGCCAGGTATCCACCAAAGCCACTCAATCACTCCTCAACCATATGGGGGAGAGAAGATATAATGAAAGGCTTGGGAGTCCAGATAAGGGCAAGGAGAAATCACTCAGCAATTACTGTCACAGGCAAAAGAGTCTTTGCTTGGGGAAATTAATTTCATTTGTTACTAAACACCTTCTTCTGATCTCTCCCTTCTTCTTGGGCTTTATTTTCAAATTTCCTACATCACTCTGGCCCAGCAGCACATGAGGATGGGGTCTGGGGTTGCAGTCAGTTCATCGCATCTTGTGTCTGCCACTCCAGTGGCCAGTGTTTCTTGGAGCTGGCTGGTGCTGGCTCTGTAGCATACAGGACAGGCTTCTAGCAGATTCTCACAGAAGTCACTCCTTTAGTCCCCCTGCTACCTAAACCTTGCCACGCACACTCAATATATATAGCAATTTTTTCTAAGTTAGTCAGCTGTTATAATTATTTGATAAGCTTTTGACATCATCCTTCAATGATATGGTGAAATAGTTCAATTTTTTCTTTTTCACCAAGAGGGATGAACTAATAATTTAACCAAAAATTAAAGAGTAGACTTGAACTGGGCTTGATTTAGTTTTACTGAGTTTAATAAGGTTGCAAAGGCCATGTGATACTGCAGATTTTGGCTTTGGATGAGAATATTTCTACTAGAAATACCAATTTAATCAAGAAGGAAGTAAAAATTTATCAGAAGAACAGAAAATGGAAACTCAGGATAAAGTGATAACAGAACATCTTATTCTACTGAATTTCTGTACAATAGACTGTGTTAATCTAAAGGGTCTGTAAAAAAAACACCCTTTGCGTATAGTCATTTAGTTTTCAGCTTCACCATTTTATAGAATTAATATTTCTATACTAATCTGATAACTGTACCAACCTAGCAAATAATGGGTAATCACTTAGATTCAGGAATTTTTTAGTTTTCCAGCACATAGGTATAAAAAAGGATCGCAGCTATCTATAATAGAACACATAAATCTAACTCAGGTGAAAAGGGCCAGAAAAGAAATCAGAATGGATTTATATTTTCTCCCAGTGGAGTAGATACCATGGCAGAATGAACAGTCATTTATACACTGTTGCAGAGGATTTGCAAGCAAGACATTCAGTGTAGAATGAGAAAGCAAGAGATGAAGGTTTATGAGCTAGTCAGTTGCAGTGAAGCTGCACAAAATAATCTGTTTTCTGGTTGTTTCTTTGGGTTTTTTTTATGTATGACTTTTGTTTTTATTTTTTTTTCCTGTACCCAGAAATTAAGTATTACAGAAGTTAATTCAGGTAAATTAGGCTTGTATTATTTAATATTTTTTAATAGGGTGTAGGAAGGGAGTTAGGTATGCATTAGTTTAGGAACCTGATTTAAGAATATAAACTAGCACAGAAAAACAATAAAACAAAAAAAAATATTTTACACACTGAATCAGTCTGTTTTTCACTAATCAAGCTCCTCTATACTAATATTTACCTCCCCATTAGTGCAAGTAAATGCATGTTTTCATACATACATTTTTATCAATATGCCAGTTAAGAAATTAGAGGTAATCTGGATGGGGATGTTTAGAAGACTGACAAATCAGACCAGTTTATATCTAAACTTAATTGAATTAATTTCTAAGCAACACACTTTCATAGTTTCATAGTTCATGCTTCTATTGAACATCATCACTACTGGTAGGAAAAAAAGTATTACTCTTTAGGAATCATATGCTACTTTAGATGTAATAACAAAACATCCTACAGCTGATGCCATTTATTGAGCATTTTTGACTGCAGTCCTTGGTGGCTCTTAGTCTCCAAAAAAGGTGGTCACATGTGTTGGGACTCTGATGAGAAAAATCAGAACTGAAGCAGCATTGTATTCTCTGTCTTTCTTCTTAATGGTTGGTGGGTTTATGCCATTTCCTCCTCTCCTAATTATTGTCTTGATACTCCTTTTTTTGTTTGTTTTTCTGGGGTTTCTTTTGGCTGGTTAGTCATTTGTTTTATGCATTAGACAGGACACTTATCCTATTATATAAATCTATGATAAATATATTTAAAAATAAAAAAAAATCATCCTGTAATGAAAATTTGCTAAATGTCATTTTAGTAAGCTTGAAGTAGATAATAAAAATGTGCATATATGTATATACATATATGTATCTATAAGCTTTTCATTACATTAATTATCTTGATTGCCACACGCATTCCAACTGCCATGACTTGACCTTTAGCAGTAATGTTCTACTGGAGACTTTATCTTTTACTCCAATATAATTCAGGAGTACTTCTTTTATCTGCATTATCAGGAAATGCAATGGTTTTCCAGATACTGTCTTTGACTGTAGTTTTTCTTTCTACTTTGAAGCTGAGAGAGAAAGACTGAATACCTCTAAGTTGGTAAAGGCAAATAGGACCAAAAACTAGAAATGGACATCTAAGAAATTCTTTATATTTTTGATCAATAGAGTTTTTACTACAGATAGTACTTCTCCCAAATGTTTCAAAAGAACAGTGAAAAAAGTTTACTCTATGGTTTTTATTTTAGAGAAACCTCTGCCCTGTATGTAGGCTTGAGACAATTCAAAAAATTGTCCAAATATGTATTCTGCAACTTTGTGAATTTTTTTAAATAGAAAAAATAAACAGTAGTAGTACACAAATGTGTGAATAAGCTGAAATTTTTTCACAAGCGAATGAAAAGCATTAACATTATATTGCCAGTACACAAAAACCCACTCTTCTCAGACTAAGGGTGAAGGGAGAGTTCCCAGACCAAATTTACAGAATTGGTGGAGATGCCTACAAGCACAGCATCTCAAGCTCAGAGCATCAATTCTTCTCATATATTACTAGGAAGAGTTTTAAAAATAAGCTTTTTGCATAAGAATTCATGGCAGGAAGTCTGATTTGAAATACTTTCCTATCTTACTTCTATTTTCCACTTTTAAAAGAAGTCCATGAGATATTTTGATTTGCAAATGTAAGTGTTCCACAGATAAGCTGTTGACCTCTGTTTGCTGTGCTCTTATGTCACACATTGTTAACCATCACACACCACAATCTGCCCTTTATCTGAACTAAAATAATGTATTATAATGAGCTGAATGCTCAGAACTACCTAAGGAGAAGTACAGGAACAAAAGATATATTGATATCAGCAATGTTTCTTTAAAAAGAAAGATGATTTTTCTGTTTGCAATGAATTACTTTCATGCGTCTCTTTGCATGTATTTCTAAGACTTTACAGTGATAGTAGACAAAACTTTAGAAAATAATTTTGTCACTCACTGTAACATTTGGTCAGTCCAGGTATCAGAAGATACACAAATTTGGAATACTAGGTGCACCCTGTAAAAACATTCCATCCTTTAGGCTGGAGAGATAGGAGAGGTTTCTTTTTTTCTGTTATCTGTTAACATTGAACTTACTGTAACAGTAATCAATTTATAACATGTTATTTGGAGATCTAATACTGTAAGCCACCTAGCAAATGCAAAAGTATGACCAAGACTTTCATAAATATCTAGACTTATTTGACTTTTGCATATTTTTGAGATATCTCAAGAAATTTTTTTTTTGGGGGGGTGTGAGGGTGGTGGGGAGCAATGAATCATTAATAGATACATGCCAAATCAGATAATCAAACTATTCAAATGTTCAAATTTGTCCTTTCTGAAATTTTCAGTCGATATTATTGCAAGAATTATTACAATTATTTTTGGAAGGTTCGTTTTCTCTTCAATGAAGTTTTGACACACTGGTCTACAACCTTCTGTTCATTTGACTTTTTTTGAACTTTTCTACATCTTTTTTTTTCCCCAGACAGCCATCCTTTTCACTCATTTTTTCCTGTTGATAGTTAAGCTTGAGTCATATCCCTGCTTCCTGACAGTGGTTTCTTTGTGAAATTCTATGAATTTTGGGTTAAACAAAAGGGATCTCTGCTCCCAAATTAATTAGGCAGCAGTTTGGTAGGTAGCAAAGAATTTGACCATAAGACTAAAATCTACTCTGTTGATAAATTTCTGTAACTTTATTTCATGGAAAACAGATCTTCTCTAAAAGGGTGTTATCTGTGTTTAGACCTTAGAAAAACACAAACACATCTACATGTATATATGTGTCCATGTATGTGTGTATAAATAAACGCATATGCTAGGAAGTGGGTAGCATAGAAGAAGTTATTTGGCTTCCAGCTATCATGAACATTACAAGCGATGTAAAATTTTACTATATTCATGTTTCAAGATGTGTCTTTTCTCTGTAACATGTACTGAGTAGTCTAGCCAAGCATTTTAACATAAAATATGATTCTACTGTCACTTTACTTAATTTCCACCTTAATGAATCAAGACCTAATTGTTCCCAAGATTCTTTGTGAGAATGCAGCCTTTCTGCAGCATGTCTCCATACCCTGTGCCTGACTGACGCCTTTAAATATGAAGATTCAAGGATTTAATGGGATATGGTCATGTCAGAGACAGCTGCCCCTATGTGGCATTTAAGATACTTATTTCTTTCAATTATGCCCTTAAAATGGAAGAAAAGCAAGTTTTCTCTCATTTTGTTGTTATTTAGCAAATGTATCAGTTTATATGATATAATTACATCAGTGCGCATGGTAAACTTTTTATTGTCATTGAAGTTTCCTTTTGGTCAGTTAGAATAATACATGGTTCAAACATTTCTGTAGAAAAGAATTTAGTTTGATTTCTGTTAGGCACAGAAAATGCTGATTCAACTATGTTCAACTTTATTGCCTGCTCTGAGGTTGTACCTGCTAGATTGGAGAAGGAGTGAGAGGGGGCTAAAGATGAAAGCAGCTGCCCCATTTTCAGAAACAGATTTCCGAACCTTTCTCCTTGTACTGGCAATCTGACATGCTTTTTAAATTATTATTTTCAGGTAACAAACTATTGATTTCCGTTCCATGCATGCAGATCAGCACATGAGCAGTGGGTCCAAGCAGCAATTGATTTTCATATCAACAGTGAATCTAATGCATCCTACATGAGTTAGACTTGAACAAGAACAACCACTTTCAGGGAAAAGCCTGACATACGGATCTCTTACTCAGGCAACTGCCTTCAAGAGCTGCTGAGGTAGACACCAAGATGCAGACAGAATCAGAATTTAAGATTTATCCCTGTCTGCAGATCTTCCTTATATAGATGCTAGGGTATGAATATATTTATAGGGTCATAAAAATCCGGGAAGGTTTAGAAAAAAGAGTTTATAGGTCAACTAAATTACTGGAAATATAGTGTAGAAAGTGATGTAAATTATATATACAATGTTTTACTATGGAAATAAGCAATATTTTCATCTCATAGGAAGGACTGCNGCCTTCAAGAGCTGCTGAGGTAGACACCAAGATGCAGACAGAATCAGAATTTAAGATTTATCCCTGTCTGCAGATCTTCCTTATATAGATGCTAGGGTATGAATATATTTATAGGGTCATAAAAATCCGGGAAGGTTTAGAAAAAAGAGTTTATAGGTCAACTAAATTACTGGAAATATAGTGTAGAAAGTGATGTAAATTATATATACAATGTTTTACTATGGAAATAAGCAATATTTTCATCTCATGGGAAGGACTGCTTGAAAATAGATAAAAGTAAGTAGGATTTTGGCAAAAGAGTGGTCAGCCTCTTTGAGGAGAATACACGCAAAGTTATCAGGAAATTGTCTTAAGTGGTGTCATCCTGTGAAGGATAGAAGGATCAGAAAGTGATGCTCCTATAAGTTGAGGGTTTATAGGCATACTTTTGAGACTTTAACCAAAGTAATTTATCAATCCCTGTTATGAAAATGATCTTTACTATATGAGTAGTTTTAGCACTGACACACCATCAATAAATATAGTACAAAAACTCTTTATGACAATTTTAAATTTTAAAGCCAAAGCAAGATCTTTGCTAATAGGCAGAGCGGATACTATTTGTAAATGCATCTAGAATATTGTTCTGGAATCAGCACTGAATGAGCATTACACAAAAAAAATGCATTCATAAATCTCTTTTTTACTCTTTGATTCTGAAAGACTTGCTTTGGCATTTAAAAAAATATAGCTTATGTTTATACAGCACCCTTTGAAGATGAAGACTTCTATTGCAGCCCTGT
>WEZZ01015906.1:3311-33940 GCA_013400585.1 Chloropsis cyanopogon | reverse complement strand
ATTACAGTGGAAGGAGCACAGGTAAAGATGTGAGAATTTTTGGCCCAGGCAAACCTAGTTCTGGCAAGTTGTTCTATGTACCTTGGTTGTGAGACACTGAAATAGTTAAAGGCTTAAACATTGGTAAAATCATGGACTTTTGCCCACTATAGGAAAGTGCAAAGAAGCAGCTGTTCACCTGTGACCACTGAAGTCCACCCTCCCCAAATGGGCCAACGAACTGGAATTTGGACTGTGACAGGAGCTTGAGATAAAGCAGGTACTATTGTCCAATCATCCCAGGTCTGGGGAGAAGAATGTATCCACAGGTGATACTGGAAGAGAGATTGGAATGCTGATGGCCTAAACATTCAGGGGACGAGCTGCTGATGTGTAAAGAAACCCAGGTGCAGAGGGTGAGCACAGCCCCACCTCAGGCTACAGCTGGTGCTGACTGAGATGAGGCAAGAGGCAAATCTTATGAGGCTGGTACTGTCTTTTTGTCCTTACACAGATCAACTCCGCTGTGATAACTCTGCTGCTGGGACACACTGGGACATTCACAGGTAGCTGGATGGTATTCATCTCTGCTGACAGACCATAATGGGCCATAATGGACTCAACTGCACTGACCTAACAGGCAGCTCTAAGAACTTAGACCATCTAAGACTCCTAGGAGTATCCTGTGATAAACACAGCATTACATCATCCAGGGTAAAACTTCCTGCCTCAGGGGCAATACTGAGTCTTTCAACCTGAACCTGAGTGTATATAATTCATGAAATTGTTGAATTTTTCTGCTACTGATGGATCAAGAGTCACTTTGGCCAATGAAAATTGAAATTGCTACAACCAAGACTTGCCACTGTATCCTAGGGGTGGTGACTGTACTTATCTTTCAATGTTTATATTTTCTCTGTCTTTTCCTTATGTGTTTTCCTAAGTGTTATTCTTATATTACTCTATATTACTATAGAAAATAAACCCCAAAATGGCTATGTATCTGTTTCCTTTGCAACCAATTCTAAAATAAACCCTATATATATATTTACAAACATTGATCATTCAGTGTTGCTTCACTTTAATCCACACCAAGGGATCTAATGAGAAGAAGTTAAATTATCCTCACTTTCTGGGACTGGTTATAACAAGAGTCTTCTTGGGGAAAAATTAATGCAAACCATCAGAAATAGGTGATAACAAACAACATTGGCTGAAGTACAATTTCTGGTTAAAGCTTGCACTTATAAATTATTGACTTTCTTGCTGTAGGTTAACAAAGGGTTAACACACAATATCTCCTGCCTACCTATATCATTCCAGGTGGTTATACCATCACCAAATCATTTCAGCTTTAATAATCTTTCTGAGTAGCATCACATTCTGTTAAGGCCCCATGGGTTGGCAAGCAGATCTTCCATTATTTCAGAGGTTGGCTTCAGGACTATGCAAGGATGCTCCTTCACCAAACCACATTCCCCAGAGCTTTCTCAGTCCTTAGTAGCTTTCCAAGGCAAGGACATGTCTTCCCCCTCTTTCCATGTACCTCTTCAAGAAGCATGAACACATATAAATACAGCCTTATCACAGTGATAAAACAGAGATACAAAACATTTCTGCAACACTTCTGATTGAATTTAATTTTTAATATACTTGTGGTGTTACTGCTGCAGGACTTAATCCTGAGCGTGCAGGTTTATGAAGAGAAAATCTGGCTACTTAGACATATTCAGATCACAGATTTATAGATTTTACTACCATCTTATAAACTTTCCATTATTTCCCCCAATGTTCAGTGGTATGCCTTTCCATTTTGGTAGCTTTCACCAAATAGTGAACTTAAATAAATCTATTGTGAAAAAAAAATATGAAATTTGTACTGTGAAAGTTCTGGTTATAAAAACAGTAGAGACAATAGTAATATAAGAAAGATCATAACTGTCATGTAAATATTACAAGGTTGTTCTGAGTCAGAAAAAAAAATAATTTAGTATTGTGATCATTTCTCTTTTTCTTGGCTTCTTATATATATAATGATTATGTTTTTTTCTCCTTACTTTTAAAAGTGATGTTAAATATTGGCAATGGACTACATCCAAAGGCAGAAAAGTAAAGAGCAGCATCTGATAAATGCAACCTTCAGGTGAGATCCACAGAGACTAATTCAACATTCTCATTGAGTAATGCTCCAAGAAAGGCAGGGTTAGACCTCTGTGCTCCCCACACAATCATTTAGAAGCATCTGTCGCTTCCGAAGTGCAATCCAAAAAGATGAATATACTGTGAAAGGGCTGACCTAGCATTAATCAATAGGAAAGGCCAAGTGCAGGGCTATCTATATCAATACTGTTGAATCCAATTTTGGAACTTAAAGGCTGGCTTCTTTGAAAGTTTATGCCATTTCAGGATGAATATGCTCATCCCCTTGGAACATACTGCTGAAGTAATTCTCTGCAAGTGGATATATTGAGCAGGATTTTAAGGTTTTCAGGAGATATCATTTCTGTAGTACTCAAATGTCATGTAATGAAGACTAGTTATAGGCCTGTCTCCTTTTAAAAGGAACCAAACCATTTTTCTAGAGGGTTCCCTAAATAATAGGTTATCAAGTAACCATTGAGAGTTCATTTATCATGGAAACAGAAGAGAAATATCCAGGCAGAGGCTGAAATCTGTTTAACAAAAACAATAACAAAAAAACCCAAAAAACAAGAAAGGACAAATCTAAGTTCTGTTCCCAAGTTTCTTTCCTGATTTGTAGTTTTTTATTTGGTCAGGGTTTTTTGGAAAAAACAAATGAGATTGTCTGAAGAAAGAGAAATGCTGGTATAAATCACTCTGGGTTGAAAAGGTCAAGAGACAAGACCTCCCCATTTTCTGGGTGATGACTCTAATTCCCAGACTAATACCAAAGTCAGCTCTTCTTTGTCAGGCTTGTTCTTGCCCCCCACAATGTTGTTGAACACACCTGAAGGTCTGCTTCATGGTAGGCTCAGTATTGTTGGTTTAAATTAGGGAGAGCTCAAAGTTGCTGCACACAGACAGGGACACTGAATATGGTGAAAACAATACTATTTTAACCACTGTAACATGGATTATTGCCTTGGATTCAGTGTCCAGAAAACTTGACCATCTTCCAAGTTAGGCAAATAGTAATGTCTCAGAGATGTCTCCCTTAAATTCCAGAGATCTAAAAAGTGAGATAAGTTGTTTGAATGGTGACACTGGAGAGTTGTGCTGCCATTCACAGAGCCCTACACAGGCTTGAAATGGACCAACAGGTATTTCATTAAATTCAACAAAGGGAAGAGTCTTGCACCTGTGAAGCATTTTCCCTATGCACCAATAGACACATTACAGTGCCTGTAAAGCAGATTTGTAGAGATGAGACTTCAGGTCCTGGTGGACAAAAGAGTGACCTTGAGCAAGAAATGCCACACGGGGAAAAGAAGGCTGACAACCTCCTGGGCTGTTGCCAGCAATCAAGAAATCAAGGATAGTCATCCTACTTCTCTGCTTAGCCCTAATGAAATACATCTGGAGTGCTGTGCCATTTCTGGACCTCCCAGCACAAGAAAGATACAGACTTTTTTGGGGATCACCCAGTGGAGTGCCACAGAAATGATTAAAGCTCTGGAGTGAGCAGGTTGAGAGAGGTGGGGCTCTGAATGGTTAGCATCCATGTGTATAACCACCTGATGGGAGAGCTGAAGATGTGATAGGCAGGCTCCTCTCAGTAGTACACAGTGATAGGAGACACACAATGGCCAAAAATTTAAAAATAGACAGATTCAATCTGAATCCAAGAAAACCTTTTTTTTTTTTTTTCGTTACTGTGAGATTGATAAAATAGTGGCACAGGTTGACCAAAATGCTTGTGGAGACTCCATTATGGATATATTCAAAGCCTGTTGGAACATGGTCTGAGGCAACCTATTATAGTTGACCCTTCCTGACCAGGCTGGTTGTTTAGGTGTTCTCACTTTCAACAGAAATGACACTGTAATTTCAAAGTTATCTTGAAATTCTATTTCCTTTTCCATTTACTGACTATTTCTCAACTATCAGTAATTTAGTAAATCAGCACTTCTTTCTGCAGATGTAAAAGCTGAGGCATTTTAAATAGCTTTCTGAAGAACATGCACCCACGTATACCACAGCACAGATTAAATTCACATGCCAATTCACAGTACAGGTGCGTTACCTAGTCTTAGCTGCAGAATGTCCATTCAGTAAGCACACGTTTACAAAATCTTGATGCATTGTCTTAACAAAAATCAGAATAAAAGCTTTGTATCTGCTTTCTGAATATTACAATTACCTTTATTTGTCTAGATAAATATTTTTTGATTTAAACAGACATTCATTAAAGAGGAAGCAGTTCACATTATGGGAACTGTTTATATAGTTTACAACTGTTTAATAAATTTTACATAGGGAAAATTATTAATGGATTCTTCAAAAATGAACTTTATTACTGCTTTGGGATTCTAAGAATTGGTGTTAAAAATGTGTAGTTCTTTAACAAATTCAATGAAAAAAATTATGGTCTGTGCACAACTGTTTTTATGTTCTCTGATTAAGTTCTTATAAGTCTTACTCCTAATTAAAGTCTTGAAAAATTTTGTTTGGTGGTGTAAGAGACAGAAATGTTATGGTTAAGTACCTAAACATTGTCATGAAGGACAGTTTGCCCATTATAGCAAAACTGTATAAAGAAGCTGCGACCACCAAAGCCCACCCCTCCCTGAATATGCCACCTCACTGGAAATTTGGACTGTGAGTTAAACTGCCCAGGGGAACTTGAGGTAAAGTGACTTGAAAAGTGACACAATTGTCCAATTATCTCAGGTCTAGGGAGAAGTAAACAAGGCTGCAGGAGAAAAGTTATGCACAAGGAAGCCAAATCCAGTAACTGTCCTGAAAATCATCCCCAGCTGGCTTCAGGGTGGGGGAGGACACAGCCCACAGACTCATCTGCTGGGGCCAGGTTTGCACACACTTTTCCACAGCCAAGGGGGAAGGAGAAGAGTTCTGGGGTGTGTGGCATAACTTCTTGGCAGAGACACTGAACACCCATCCTCCCTTACACAGACTGGCTCAGCTGTAAACGCACCCCCACCCCCAGGAAGATGGACACACCAGACACTCCTGTGAGAAGCAGCTGAGGAGGTATCATAATCCATCAAAGACCCCCTCCAAAGTGCTCTCCAGACTGATTCCTGGGGCCTTGCACTGCAGCGCAGCCAGTGATGCAGAGATTCAACAGATCCAGAGTCTGTTGCAAGAGACAGTGTCAAACATCCCTCCTGCCAGGAGAGGTACCTGGGCATTCCCCCTGGCCCAGACATGTTAATCTATTGAACCCTGTGTTTTGCAGGACCCTCACCACCAAGATGACCAGAAAAAGAAGATCAACAGGATGCTGTTGGGATCCACAGAGTGGTGATATTTTCTATTTAATCTGTCTTTGCCACTGTCTTTCATCTACCCCCTCACCTTTTTCTATTTTTTTTTCTATTGTTCTCTACCTCCCATTTACTGTTAAATAAAACCCATACTATTCACTTCAGCATATGGTCTTGTTTATACCTTAATTCAGGCAGAGGCATGTCTCTAATAATTTTAATAGCTGGATCATAATAGGTGGATAATACTGTGGACAGTATTTCCTGTTAATTTAAAACAGTGGTTCTTTTAAATTAGTAATTTCTGATCCCTGCTCTTGTTTCTCAGTGTTTTGTCATACATGACTAAGAAACATGTTCTTTGACAAACCCTATTTAGAATTCCTTGAGTTGTTTTTCCATATCTGTTGAAAACTTAAATAATTGCTGTGGCAGTGTTTCCAATGTACCTGATATTGAAATAAGCTGGACATGCTGGCATGGTTTCAGGACAGCAACTAAACACCTGGGTAAATTTAAATGTGTGAATATTCCCAGCAGAAAGTGATTATATTGTCTATTTTAAAAGGTCAGCATGTTTTCTACTGATTTCTTTAAAACAAAATGTAAGTTATTTGTTGGCAACTGCAAGCTATGGTATAGCATCTGTGTTATGAACAAGTATTTGCTGTTTGCTGCTTCATTCCACTTTATGTCCGATTAACCTGTGAGGTGCCCTGCTGCTTGATGTTTTCAGACTGTTGCACATGCACTGCTTTACCTTATACATGGCTGCCTGCAGAACTGAGGAAATGTTTTTGGAATTTGTATGTTAAATGGCTTGAATTTTGACTGGAAAGAATATTTATTCTTCTATTTCCTAAAAACAAAACAGTGTTCCTCAATTATACTCTTCCATTTGTAAACAATATATATAAAATTGTATTCCTAATTTTTTCTTACACAAGAAAGTGTGCAGAATGTAGAAAGAAAGAGGAATGAAAACTCAGGGGGAAAAAGCTCTAAATCTGCATCCTTCCAAATACTTTAGAGAGTAGATTACAGACGTTGCTAGTTTATGTTTGGGGATGGGTCTTTTTTTCTTACTTTTTTCAATTTTATTGAAAACCTGCTGAAAATATATTTATAAACTTGAAGATTTTTAGAAATTGGATGATCTTCTAATCAGAGATCACAATGACCAAAAAATATATATAGGATGACTGATGTAATGAATGGTGCCTTCAATCTCTGAGCAGCATCAAAGTACTAGAATAGAAGTTGCTAGACACTGCTGTTCCAGGCTGGTAAATAGAGCAGTGACTGCTGGTGGTTTTCTTTAAACAACATCTCTAGGCTGCCTTAATGTTATAATATCTTAGGGGATGTTTTTGCACAGTAGGGGATATATACTGCAGCAAAAAATCTCCGCTGTTATAGCTATGGCATTCTAGTCCATATCAGTTCCATTAGTAAACCTGTTGTCAAGTAAGATAATTGCTGAATTAATTTACTGGATGTTTTCACCAGTTGAAATTTAGATACATTCTGGTATGAATTATTGCTCTTACAGAAATTGTTCTTTTGTATTTTTGATAGGAAAAGGCTCAGCTAAGGTATGCTGGAAAATGTATAGGATGAAGCAATTCCCCAAAATGTATTTGTATTCTGTTTGTGTCCTCAAACGTAGAGAGGATTCAGCAAATAAATTCCACTGAAAACTGGATTTCCAATAGCCAGGATATTCAACCAGATCAATCAACATTTGAAATTGAACAATTTGCGGAACAACAGTGGAAATTTAATTCTTAGAATTGAGAATTCACCAGATTGTCCAACTGCCTGACAAGCAAGCTCAATTGACTTTGAATATTTATTTTATTGGATGCAGTTGCACAGAAAATAACTGCAAAGAGATAATGCTTTGTTTTGCTTTTTCAAGAATATACATTTACATAATTTTTAGATCTTCCTGGAAGTGTGTGAAGCATTATTGACACAGGAACCTATTACTTTACGTGTCAAAAAAAAAAAAAAAAAAAAAAAAGGTCTGCAGAGCATGAATTTGGTATATTTCAAACGTTCAAGGATTCCTGCTTTTCAGGATTTCTGGGAGAAGTGTGACGGGGTAGAAATGGAAATGGGCATGTGTAGGAGACACTGTGTTTGCTGGTCAAGCAGCTCATCTTGAGTGTAAAGGAAGCCCTTGACATGGGAGAAACAGTGAAATGGGACAGTTATCCTAGTGCTCTACTTCTGGTATAGGCTATATTAAAACAGGGTGCAGCTGAATGTTTACAAGTGCCTTTGAAGAGTTCACACAATGAAAACAATAGCTTCAAGAGGGACATAGACTTTGGCTGAATTTTTGGGGTATCATTATGAGAGAAACAAAAGAAACGTATGATACACAGAATAAATTTTATTTCTGCCTTATTGCTGAATAAAAGGTAGTTTGTTCTTTTAGAAGATGTCCCCCCTCTGGCCTCACTCACAACAAGAAGAACAAAGCTTTCATTCATAGCAATTGATTAGAAAAAAAAACTTGGAAAAAATGAGCCTAGAAACGAGAATGTTACTATGAATACCACCCAATAAAAGACCATGGCTAATCTTCTTTACATTATTTTCATTTCACTGCTGAATTATTAAACAGCAATTTTTCTACTGCTTTGAACTCTGAAATGGCATTTTCTGCAATACTTATGCTCTCTGGTACACTGCATCAATCAAATCTGGCTGCCACAGATTTCAAATAGCTTGCTGGAAAAATGTGTTGATTTAACACGTTGCCTGTACTGAATGACTTGACAAAACTGCAAAGTAGTGAGAACATTTTCATTAAAAATAATTGTTCACTATTTGCTACCTAATGGAGTTTTGGTTATTTAACAGTTATTTACGTGTGAAATATTAAGGCAGTTTAAACTAGTCCTTAACCCTCTCCTGTTCTTCATTTACTATAAAGCCAAATAAAAACCTGTAAATTAAGCTGTTGCTGAATCAAGAATTTTAGTGCTTCCTCTGGTCAATAAGAGCTATTTGTAGCAGTGATCAGTACACCAGCATCAGATCACATACAGAATCCTTGAAAGTACCATCAATCAAAGTCAGATTTATCAAGAGGGATTCCCCATCCTTTCAGCCAGGCTAATACATGTCCTTCTGCATCATATGACACAACTGCGGGCACATGGTTGTTGTGCGTGTGTCTCTAATCAACCTCCTCTTTCACAGGAGTAGAAAGCTTGCAGTTCCAGGTAGATTACTTGGTAATTTTTTTCACTGGGAATAAATTTTTCTTCTTAATTCTCCATCATCATGGAGAAGTGATGGAAAACAGTTTAAATGTGATTCCCTTTGAAAAAATGATTTCTCCTGCTATTAAATATAAAGTAGCTTGGATTGGATATTCTGAAAATCCCAATTAAAATAAGAACAAAGACATAATGGTTAGACATCCAGAAATCAGAAGTCAGGTAAATGCAAAAGCTCTGTGTTCGGAAACATTACAATCCAAAAGGAAAATAACAGACTGACAAATTGCTGATGACAACTCACTAGGAACTAAAGCTGTTGTATGGCTGATTTCAAAGAATGAGACTTGTGACTGATGTGAACCTGACAACACGGCTGAGCAACTTGTGCATGCAGTGCTATTTCGGCAGGCACATTCTTTGGGTCAGGTGAACTGGAAGCTGTGGGTGAAAGGCAGGGCTGGCAAGACAAAAAAGGGGTTGACAGGGCTGCTGTGAGGCTGGCTAGCTGACATATAACCTGCTGCCTGGGAACAGGGTTGCATCAGTGGGATCAGAAGCTTTAAACCCACTCTGCGGGTGCGTGGGGTTGCAGGAGGGGATTGGGGGATGGTGGGAAAGGAGGTCAGATGGCTGCAGGCTGAGCAGGTGCCACCGAGGCCCTTGGCAACCAATGGCTGCAATGGCTGTTTTGTCAGCAGGACGTGATACCTCGGCTGGGCAGAAGGATGCATGGCAGAGCTGCCAGATGAATGAGGCTTGGCAAGCCTGAGGGTGGGGATGGAAATCTGGACCCTCTGGCCAAAAGTAGGGTATTCATCAAGTCCAGTTTGGATACAGAACACTGCAAACAGAAATGCAGTTCACCCAGTTTTCCTAAGTAATCTTGTCTTTAACAAGTTTTCATATGCATGCACTGTTGTTTTCTTTTATGTGCTTTATTATTTTTAGTTAGATAAAACACAACAATTTTTCCATAGCTGTGAAGATTAAGTTCATGTTAGAAACGTGTAGAAGAAAACTCAACTGTAAATTTCCAAAATATTCTTATTTTTCACAAGAAGCAAACTTTCAATTTCTTTATAAGGAAAGCATAGATTTTTCCTTTATTAACACCCACATAAAGGAACAAAAAAGAGACTCAAATTTTAGAAACAGTATACATAAAATTAAGTTTCTAATTTCTTACTGTGAATGGAGTTACACAGAAGCTGAAAACAGATATCTAAGTAAAACCTTTGGCAGCCAGCTTTGGAAATCTTGGCTTTAAGAAGAGCATAACATAAGCATTCATCCACCATTAGTGATTCTGGCTTACTGAATTGGCTGGACACAGTGACGGATTCCTGCCTCGTCAGCACTTGTATCTGGAGGACACATTGCCAGAGATGTGGTTATCCATAGTCAGGAAACAAAAGACACCTTAACAGAACTTCATATCCTGTTTGTACTGTTTCATTCAAAGCAGATTTTCATAGTTTTAGTTGATTAATATTAATTGGTCTGCTGGACTATTTTATTTTATTACTTTGTGGTGATAACCATATAAATCAAGTATTGCAGAACATTAGAGAATTTTGGATTAGATTCTGAATGTTTGAATTTCATGTCCAGTGATTCATCACTATTTTCATGAATGTCTGAGCTATTATTTTCACAATATAGGAAGTTAGCTACATCATACATATTTTGAATTCTCTCCAGCTCATAAATTTATGTAGACTTGCAAAAATATATATTAAAATATCATCATTATTGTAGTGTAAATTAATCAAAATCAGTTAAGATCAGCTCATAGAAGATATTCTGTCCACATTTTGTATATAATTCAGCCCAGCAACCCTATTAGGAGCTCTGGATGGTGTTGTAAGAAAAAGTTCTGAAAAGAAATTGTGAATCTGTACAAGTTTCAGGAGCTGCTTTTCTTATTACATATCCATTTCTGTAGCCAAATGCACAGTCCATCTGTCTGCGAGCAGCATAAACAATAGCATATGTTCACAGAGTGGCAAAAAAAGTTGGAATTATATTTAAATAGAGGTCACAAACCCAGAAATCCTGCACTACACCTAGCCTAATCTCTTTGTTTTTAAAATCTCATTGTGTCATCTTCCTTTACACTTCAGTGAAGTTTTACAGGAAGTTTGCATGTTGATGTGATCTAGTCATTATTTTACTGTTTGTGAAACTTAGTTTTGCAAAAATTATGTTTGCCTACCTGTCATGAGGAAAACTACAGAGAGAAAATTAATTTATGAAAGAGGTTAAAAAGAAGAGAGAACGGCAAGTATCTCATTAAGTTCTTTCTTGTTTCCACCAATTACACATTTGGGAGAAGACTGATATATCATTTTCTCTCAAATGGGAAACTACTCAACTTTATTTTGATAATATAATACATTCTTTTGAATACTCCTCTGAAAATTCACTCTTTCCTTCTCTTCTTGGAAAGTTTAATATAGCCCCTAATCCATTTCTTATATGAGAAAGGATGAAAGAATTGCAGATTTTGTTTAAATTTTGCTCTTAGGTAGGTGATAAGTACAACCAGGAAGTTATTAATTGTTCATCAATAGTTATTAGTGTGTCCAGCAGGACTAAGGTAGTGATCATTCCCCGGTATTCAGCACAGCTGAGGCTGCAACTTGAGTTTTGTGCTCCCCACACTACAAGGGGCTGGAGGGGCTGGAGCGAGTCTGGAGAAGGGCAATGGAGCTGGGGAAGGGTCTGGAGCACAAGTCTGATGAGGAGGAGCTGAGGGAGCTGGGGGTGTTTAGCCTGGAGAAAAGGCAGGGGCCCAGGGGAGACCTTGTCACTCTCTACAGCTCCCTGCAAGGAGCCTCTAGCCAGGTGGGGGTCGGTCTCTTCTCCCATGTAACTAGTGAGAGGGTGAGAGGAAATGGTCTCAGGTTGTGCTCAGGGAGGCTTAACTGGGTATTAGGAAAAAAAATTCCTCCTTGAAAGGGTTGTCAGCATTGTAACAGGCTGTCCAGCGAAGGCTTGGAGTCAGCATCCCCGGAGGTATTTAAAAGTTGTGTAATATGTCACTTATGGACATGGCTTAGTGGTGGACTTGGCAGTGCTGGGTCAATAGTTGGACTTGATGTTAAAGATCTTTTCCAACCTAAGTGATTAAGTGATTCTATGGTTCTTTTCCACAAATAGAAGAAATAAACTTTGTAGGTCCCTGCAGCACTTGTGCATACAGGTCCTTGTTGGGATCCAACCTCATGACATTTACCTCTGCCCATGGGATGAGGCATTGGTATTAGGTGATCTTTAAGGTCCTTCCAAACCATAATTCTATGGTGCTATAGTGCAATCTCTTCAAGTAGTCTTCTCATTTGCTGTGAGCAGCAATCCTTATGGAGTTTACCTTGATGGCAGCTCCTTCGAAACACCTGGATTTTTTTGCCTTCATCACTGTAGCTCCTGATCAAGAACCATATCAAGAAATAAAAATATGGAAAAAAAAGGAGAAAGAATATTCTCTTTATTGTTAATTATTAAGCAGATTTTTGCTTCATTTACAGTAACTCTTTGAATACAAGCTTTTCTGTCTCCCTTCTAACGTCTAAAATAAAAGTAAAAAATGCCTACATAAGATAAATGTGATTACCATTCATATCCACCTGCTTAAAATAGGAAAGTTACTTTGCTAGTGACATTAAAGAGAGAGTGGAAAAACCTGCTATAAAACTACTGATCAAAAAGACCTTCTTTCCTCCAGAAACCACAATTCTGAAATGTTCAAATCTCTTTTCTCTGATGTCTGTTGGGTTAAATCTGTTCTTGCTTTGAGACCCAGGCTTAAGATCTCTCAGATTCTGTCTCCAGTTTCTGACTGCTGCTGTCTTCTTTCCTTCCTTTTGGAAAATGTTTCTTGCTTTAAAGCTTCCATAGGTTATAAGTCAGTCCTGTGTAGAACTTAATACATTTGAGCATGGCTAACTGGTAAGTTAAGTAACAACCTGAGCATAAATTAGATATAAACAAACTTGCTAAGTGTTATATCACACATCTCAAATCCACACATTAGACAATGCCCTGTATCATGTTGGTACCTATTTCCTTTTTCTCTTCTGTAATTTTATGTAAAAGCCCCACACCTTTATTTTTTATCCCTCTCTTTCCATCTCTCCTTCTTGCTTTTTTTTCCCTTCTCACCTTCCCTTTGTTTCTTTCTCCTTCCTTTCTCTTCCCCTTTTTCTCACCACCTCTTTCTCCTTACATTTTTTTTTTCCTGGCAGGAAAATATATACAGGTTTCACCTTGGTGGGTTGTTATTTTAAGAGGCCTTCAGTAAGGAATTCTCCCAGGCTTTGTGTGGTGCAGGTTGTGGCCACCCCCTGTTCAGCTGGTTGGTTTACCATAGCTCTTTGGATGAGTTTAAGTCACTGGGTCAGAATTTAGTCACAGGAATTCCATCAGAGCGTTGCTGAAAATTCTGCAATGATATATTCACCAAGTTAGGACCAAGGATACATAAAAGGAAAAGAAACACAACTCATGAACATGATTGGATGTGAAATAACCCCTGGATTACATGTAAGTGACAAAGGCTGTTGGGGAATAAGTGAAGACAGCGTTACTCTGGAGAATTGAAGAATGTAGCAGTAAAAGCAGTAGGCTTAGTCACTGCTGTTTATTCAGTTTCCCACACAAGATTTGCTGGCCCGTAGCTTGGTTACATTGTTCTTGGTAATCAAATTCCTAGTTTAAGGACAGGATAGATATGTATGTTGGCAAAAGCCAAAACATTCAGGTACCATCTTTCTGTCTGTAGTCCTTGAAATGGAGTGACTGGACTTTTTTTCACAGATGGTAGCATAGAATATGTGCAAGTGCTATCAGTCTTGAGTTTCTGAGCTCTTCTGTTTTGTACTGGTCTTTGACAGCTTCTATGGGAAATGATTATGTGGTAAGTTTCTCCTCTTACATTAGAAACATGGTTATTATTAGTTTTTTCTGATTTTAGTTATCTAAAACTTAGAGCTAAAAGCTGTTCTTTTAAAATTATTGTTTTAAATATGATTTATAATACACTAAATCTTTTTTTTTTCACTTCCTCTGACCTCCCTTTTTAAATGGAGTAATACCTTAGGGCTCCCATGTGCAATATCTTCCCTATTCTAAAAGTTATATCTGTATTCATTGTATTTATCTCCATTCTCACTATCTCTTCTAGTGGGAACACTGCATTGTCCACTGGATGGAAATAAAAGATAAGAAAATAACAAAAACTCTTGCTCTGAAAATAAAAACAGTTATTTAGGGCTCAATATTTCAAGGAGATTGCTTGTGGCTCCACAGGAGCTTGTGTTTGACAAGTTTGAATTTTGCATTACAAAACATTTGCCAAGGAAAGAATGTTTTTCTGTTCCGTACAAGAGGATAGAGAGATGCAAATGACCTTTCAAACTCTGTCATGGCTCATTCTCACATTCATACGGACAAACCACAAGTTTAATCTCACTTATACTCCCTGGTGCTTCAACTGCAGAAATCCAGATTTTTTCAAATGTTTTTTGAGCCAGTCTATGAATTTGGCTGACTGAATCTCATATCTCTGTAGTTGTAATGACAGTTACATAAGAGATTCTAAGAGAATTGCTGAGGCATCAGTAAATTTAAACCCAGAATGTTAAGAATTAAGAACATGCATATGATTGCTGTAGGAAAGGATCTGATGGATCTTTCTGGAGTAGGCTCTGGGCATAGTTTTCCCCCACTCTCCCCATGTGGATCCACTGATTCAATGTCTCCTACATGTTGCTTGCCCCACTAAGAATGCATGAATACATCTAAGGCAACTTGAGACAACAGATATGTTGTTAGTGAGCAAAGATAAATGGGAGCTTTGGTACAGTGTGTAGAGGTATGTGGGCAAAGAGATGAATTATTTTCAATAGAAATATAATAAGGATACATGCATGCGAGCCCAGCGTACAGATGGGTGACAAAGTTAGGAGATGTGTTGGGTTTAGGTCTATCATCACAGATCAGGAGGTGATGAACGTTTTTTGCTTCCTCCATGTGTGCAGGAGAGCTACTGCTGGGTGTGGCACATGTGGATATCAAGGATTCTGCCCTTTCTCTTTCTCATACCTGAAGGTGTATTGCAGAATAACCATTTGCCTGACTGATCCTCAGGATGATGTGATGGTTCAAATATGCTTCTGGGACATTCAATTTTTTATGACAGAAAGTGATTTACCTGGATGGTCAGAAGGTCTTTCAATTAGCACCAGCTTCCAGTGCTTCCACTTGCTTGGATCAATGATACTGTCCTTGTATAGCCTCTGTGAGGTTACTCTAACTTCATCTGCCTTGCCTTGATTATGTGTATGACAAGACTCATGAATCAAACCACAGTCTCTCTCAGTTGGTTTATATCTATAATTATGTTCCATGTGTTTATTTTAATTTACATGGCTGTCAGCTGGGAAGAAGAACACTTTATAGAGTTATTGTAGTTCTGTATTATCAGTTGTGGCAAATGATCTAATCTCTACTGCCTGTCACTATCTGTGAAATTGATTATCTACATTTCTTATTTTCCTTTTCTTTTTTTTTTAAATTCAATCTAACTGGAGAGTCCATATTTATATTCTTAGAAATGAATTAAAAATTTTATGAGAACTCAAAAAGTGAAGTGGGGTCCTAGCTGCTTAACCATTGAAAAATAAGCCTTACATTACTTTGTAAATCAATCACACAATACAGATAACTCTTAAAAATCCAACGCTGTATTGAAACTGGTTTATATGCCAGTCATAACATCATTTTGCCATGAAAACATAGTAAGATATAGTCAATTCAAAAATGAAAGATGAAATTTTCATTACCAGCTTTTTTCATCGGCATTTGCAATATTTAAAATTTGGTTGCTTAATTTCACACTCATTGATTTGATTTATATTTCTACAGCCAACCTTACTAAGCTTCTCCAAAGAAAATTATGAGGTTACATATGTGCAAATTAACTTCTAGCCTGGGTTGTTTATTGACACATCCAAAGGGGTGAGGAGTTTTAAGACCTCTTATAAATGCCTTCTCTTAGAGTTTAAAATCAAATACAACCTTACGTGATCAGAGTTAAACATGCATAGCAAATAACTGTGCCATGAACTTTAATGGGACTTAGCATTTTACCAAAATGTCTGTGTATCTGTGAGGCACAGTTTCCAAATTATAATGTCATCTCTGTAAGAAACCTCCCTTTAAAGATTAAAATCTTTCCTTCAGTTTCTAGTAATTATGATTCAAAAACATGATGCAATATACAAAATAACCAGAAAACAGAGAAATCACAGATCAGAAAATAATATATGATGACATTTAAACATTCAATGGCTTCTAGAGACTTGATTTATAATTTTTGAAGTTTTGTATTTAGTGCTACAATAATTATAAGTTCCCCCAAACCTTCTGCTGCTGAATGTCTAGTGGTGCCAGAATTAACTGGCAAATCAATGTCATCCTCAAGGAAATTTTTAGGCTATAAAATGGACTGATTTTTTTTCCCACAGTAGAACAATGAGAAAACCATCCTGAAAACAGTGTTCTCAGAAAAATGGAATTTTGTGAAAAATATTGACTGAACCATGAGCTGTTGGATTTGAAAATTGTAAGTGTCCTGGTGTTTAGCTTCAGGCCTGGGGACACTCTTTCTGGTCTAGAATTGTAAACTGTATGCTTCTACTTCAGTATCTTTCCTGACTTATCTAGGGCAGACCTTCTCATTCCGGATCAGTCTGAATTGGTCAAATAAAAGTCTTTGACTCAGTGCTTTGCCATAGTGGCATTCCATCTACAGGGATAGCTAATTTTTATGTGCTCTCTAAAAACCCTTCCTAAGAAAACATTTTTATACCTTTTGTATTTTATAGAAGGTTTCAAACTTATAAAAAGAAAAAAAAGGAAACTTTCACAGCTACGTCTACATGGAAGTGCAGATTGTGAGGTTTCCATAGGGTCTGCTGTCAAATTAAATTGGTGCTCTTCTTATCAATATTCATGTGAATACATCTCTCTGTGTCTTGGGGTGAATCATGGCCCAACAACAAGGTTAGAAGTATTTACAGCATCAGCTGAAAGTAAGTTTCAGACCATAAATAACAAACCCAGCAACAAACATCTTGGTAAAATAATGGTATAACTTGCAACTATACAAGAATTATGAATATTCTGCAACTACTACAGAAGTGGGAAGGAACTGCATTTTATTGTGGGCTTTGTTTCCTGTAACTTATGTCCACTGCTCATTCCAGCTACATATAAGAAATACCTTCTTGGACTGTTACAGCCAATGAGACAATTAAATGCTAGGACAAAGAAAAATCAAAATCTTGTTCCGAGCATAAAATTCTTCACTGGAGAATAGAAAAAAATAGTTTTCAGTGTTTGAAGGCTATAAGATAGTATTTTTACTTCTTGTGGCTATTAATACAAAGGTGTCAAAGAATATTTTTGAGATGAGAAAAAACATATCTGTAAACACAACTCTTCTCATTGCTCATCCTTTTTGCTCTTCATTAGTCCACAGTGAAGAGTATGCCAATATGAGAGATGCCCAAAGTAGAAAGTTGCTTGCAGAATGTGCCTAACCTTTTATATTAAGTCAATTATATGATAAAAGAGTCCTTCTTCAAGTGCTCATTTCTTTGGTGGAGAAGTAGAAAAATTAATAGGTAATTACTACCAAAAAAAAATGGGAAATAAGTAAATTAGTAACTAAATTAACTTTAAAATAGTCCAACTCCCCAAACCAGTGTAGAAGGACGACTACAACCTGAAAAAGAACGAGAAAGTGGGAAAAAGAAGAGATGACAATGAAATCTATCAATACAACTACCAACATCCCTGTGGCAAGGACACTTTTCTTATAGCAGAGCTCGATGCTTAATGTTAGAAACTGTTCTGTCTAACTTCTTTTGTATGTCCCACTTCAATACAGACTGCTTATGAGTTTTCATGAGCTGCAGAGCAAAAACCATTCTACTGCAGGACCTTATCCTTAATGTTATTCTTTAGAAGTTTACCAAAAGTATTCAGGAATAAGGAGGCAGAAGAGGAAAAATCACAATGTAGTAAAGAAAAAAATATTAAAAAAGAATAGTGTTTATTTGTCTGGGAAACAGCATTTAAGCATGTCTAAATTACACTTGAGACCTTACACTAGTCTGTAGATATAGAATCATAGAATCATCAAGGTTTGAAGAGACTTTTAGAATCATCCATTCCAACTGCCAACCCAGCACCACAACTGTAAACCCAAAACTACTAAAACAGATCATCCAGCACCAGATCCAGAAACCTCATTAACACCTCCAGGGATAGTGACTCCAGCACCTCCCTGAGCAATCTATTCCAGTGCCTGACCACCCTAACAGTAATTTTAAATTTTTCTTTCCCCAATATCTAACCTGAATCTCCCGCATCTCATCTTAGAGACCATTTCCTCTGGTCCTGTCACTGCAGACATGGCAGAAGACACTGGCCCCCACCTCACTACAAGCTCCTTCCAGGTACTTGTAGAGAGCAATTATGTCCCTCCTGAGCCTTCTCTTCTTGAGACTAATCAAACCCAGCTCCCTCAGCTGTTCCTCATATGACACATTTTCTAATCCATTTGTGCGTCACCCTTCTCTGGACACACTCCAGCACCTCAATGTCCATTTTAATTTGAGGGGCCCAGAACTGAACACAGCACTCCAGGTGTGTCCCCACCAGTGCCGAGTACAGGGGGTAATCACTTCCCTGGTCCTGCTGGCTGCACTATTCCTGATAGAAGCCCAGATGCCATTGGACTCCTTGGCCACCTGAGCACACCACTGTCTCTGATTGAGCCAGCTGTCAAATGTCACCCCCAAGTCCCTTTCTGCCAAAAAGCTCTCAAGAATCTCCTCCCTAGCCCATAGGGCTTCATTGTTGTAACACAAGTGCAGGATGCAGCACTTTGCCTTATTGAACTTCCTGCAGCTGTCCTCAGCCCACTGATCAAATCTTTCCAGGTCTCTCTGTAGATCCTTCCTCACCTGGAGCAGATCAACACTCCCACCCAGCTTGGCGTCATCTGCAAATTTACTGAGGGTGGTCCCAATCCCCACATCTAGATCATCAATAAAGATGTTATACTGCCCTCAAAATTAGCCCTGGGGAGCACCTCAAGTGCCCTGACATCAACTGGATTTGATTCCATTAAACACAACTCTCTGGGCCTGGCCAGCCAGCCAGTCTTTTACCCAGCAAAGAGTCTACCCATCCAGGTTGTGGGCAAGCAATTATTCTAGGAAGACGCAGTGTGGGATATAGTGTCAAATGCTTTACTGAAGTCTAGATGGGCCACATCCAAGCCTTTCCTTCATCTACTAAGCAGGTCACTTTGTCATAGAAGACCAGGTTGGTCAAGCAGGACCTGCCTTTCATAAATCCATATTGACTGGGATTGATTCCCTGGTTCAGCATGTGGTGTTTAATTGCGCTCAGCATGATCTTTTCCATAACCTTGCCCAGAACTGAGGTTAGGCTGACAGGCCTGTATTTCCCTGGATCATCCTTCCAATCCTTCCTGTAGATGGGTGTTTGCTAATTTCCAGTCACCTAGAACTTCTCCAGTTAACCAGGACAGCTGGTAGTTGATTGAGAGTGGTTTCGCAGGTTGTTTTGGCACTTCCCTCATTACTCTGGGACGGCTTCCATGAGGACCCATAACTTCTGGATGTCTGATTGGCATACCAGGTCACTAACCATCTCCAGGATTATGGGGCATCACTAAGCTCCCTATCCCCAAATTCCAGCTCTGAGGCCTGGATATCCTGGGGGCAATCAGTCTTGAGAGTGAAGACTGAGACAAAGGAAATGCCTCAGTCTATGAAATATCACATAGGCTTATTCATTCTAGTTTAAAGAAATACTTTTACAGGATGATGCTTTACAATGCACAAAGATCTTCAATTATGTGTGCTCTAGTTGCAGTACGTGTTTATCATTTTAGTAGCACAAATGTTAGTCTGGAATCCAGAAAATGTGAATTATTATCATCCTTGTTTGCCTTTGAGTTGCTGCAAAATCCTGTGAAGTTTCTTTCCCTCCTCTGTACCTTAATTGCTAGCAGAAAGTATTTCTGTAGAAAAATATTTCTTAAAAACAATAGAAGGAAAGCATTTTATTGTAATAAATTCTACTCTTTTACCATATTCAAAACAATTTGTACAAGTATTTTTTGACTACTTCTTGGAAATAACAAAATATTTAAGATGGCTCTATTTACCTCAGTTATAGAAATTACATCTTTCAAACATTCTACTGGACTTCACAATACTTTCCTTTAGTGACCCATGTGCATCAGTAAATATTTGCTGAATTCAATCATTCAGCTAAGCCAATTTATGCCACTTTCTGTTCTTAATATTTTAGCTATGAGATTTCATTTGCCCTGCAGCAGTTTTGATGACTAATGGGCTGAACAAATTATTTTTATGGCATATCTTTCTGGTTCATACTTTTATATTAAAACTCCTACTATTAAAACTTCTACTTTGAGTGGTAAATGCTGATACAGTGAAGCATATGTACATATACTTTCATATACATGAATATTTTTTATTGAGTACTCAGTCATGCAGTAAATGTTTTTAATATTCTTTCAGTGGTTAAGAAACACAATTTAAATTTGTCTTTTGCAGTCTTTTCCCTCTGAAGCCTCAAATAAAACGTTTCTATTAACATCTCTAGTATACCTTGTGAGTAAAATTTTGAAACATTACATTAGAGATGTAAGATCATTTTGGATGGTTTTAAACGCTTTTCTTCAGTATTATAAAATAAACATTTCTGCAGTAGAATTTTTTGCTTAAAAATGCATGTAACAGAACATGTGTTTTGATTTGATAATAATGTTCACTGCAATTTGATTATATTTTTGTAACACAAAGGAAAAAAAAGAGCAGAATTTCTTTTGGATCTTGTTTCTGTTTTAACTCTTATTATTCCACAGCACTCAGAAGCATCTGAGTACAAATGCCTTGATTCAGCCTAAATTAACTCTGTGCTGAGGTAATATCATCTTTAGGATAATTTTTGCCAACATGAGAGATGCCCAAGGTAGAAAGTTACTTACAGAATGTGGCTAACTTGTTGTATTAAGGCAATTAGGTGATATAATGTAATCTTCAAGCATTTATTTGGCAAAGAAGTAGGAAAGTTACCAAGACATTGCTAAAAAAGGGGTGGAAAATAAGAAGATTAATGACTAAATTAACTTTCAAAACAATAATTATTGACTCCCCTAAAATCATGTTCCTTTAAAGAAATAAATATTTGGTTTGGGTTTTTGTTTCAGGCTTTTTGTGGACTTTGTGGTTTTCCCTTATTTGCTCATGCTCTTAAGGTATTTATATTTCTAAGTAACCTTCAATCTTGTCTTGATTTGGGTGTGATTTCTACTGACATGTGAAAATAGTAAATCATAATTCTGCACTTTGTTTCATCAGTTTAAATATGAGGGATCGATACCCCAAAGTCATAAATACACATGAGAGTACTCACTTTCTCTATGAACTTATTCATGCAAAACTGTCTTTAATCAAATCTAAATAAAGAGAAGAAGAGAAACAATATATGCCAATGCAGATCTGTTTGAAAGGCCAAGAACACAATGTGATTTATCATTTGGAAGGTAATGAGAACTTTAAAATTCAAATGAATAATGTGTGAAGAGAATCATGGTAACAAATATATAACACGAGAAAGTTTGTTTGGTTTAGGACACAAACAACTTCTCTAGTTCAGAACAGATATTTGTAGAAGTCTGAAGAGATATTTGAGCCCTGTTAGCTGTATACTGAAAATAAATTATTTGAAACTGAAGATTAAACTATAAAAAATTCTCTTGGCATTCTTGCACTTCAATGGGAGCTTATAATTTACACAGAGCATAACTACATTTTTAATATGCAAAATGCACATTAATCATTCAAGTGCTAGAGCATCCTTAGAAGAGTCACATTGCCATGTGTCAAAGTAAGAACTATTTATAGGAACACTGATTGTTTTAATTTGAGAGTAAACACAAATTTTTCCAATTTAACCAAGTATTTAATAATTTAGACAATCACATCCCAATGAAAAGTAATGTTTTTGTTTCCCTAACAAATAGGCTGACCTTTAAAATGAGAAGTAATCTCTTTTATTGTCACTGGATGAGATTTTATCATTTGATTGTGTCTCAAGCGTTTTAATTTAATTCTTTTTCCTGTGTTCTTGAAGAACCCTGCTGTGTTCCTACTACCCTACTTTTGACACAGACAATAAATTCTAATTCAACTCATGCATTTCTTAAAATTCTGTAGATAACAATCCTAAAGTAATCATTATATGTTTAAAGTAGCATATTAGCTTATAACTGTTATCACATGCCTGAACGGAGCAGCGAATGGGACAGTTTCACAAAAGAACACTGTGTACATTCTCTTGTACCATGAAGAGGTACCAAAATGTGTGCATGTAGAATCCCACTTCTGAGATTGCTTCAGAAACTGATTTGTTGACTGAATGGTGCAAATAACTAATACTTTTTTGTTTCTGGTGGAGATTAGGAGTCAGGAAATCTCAAAAACAGAAGCACAGTAATCATTAGTGAAAAAAATTCCTCAAAATTTGGTTTTTAAATGTGATAGATATAAGTGTGTTTAGATTTCTGGTCTACAAAAAGCACACGTGTGTCACACAGTCACACTCACTGTGCACAGCAAACTCACATCAGTCGAGGCTGCTGGTCCAGCAGTGACCAGTACTGTGAATTCAAGGCAGTAAGACACTCGCTGTAGCTGGCAAGGTACCTAAGAGTACATAAAATCAAATGATGGCTTGGATTGGATCACCTTAAAGATCTTTGAGTTCCAACCTCCCTGCCATGGGCAGGGACATCTTCACTAGACCAGATTGCTCAGGGTCCCATCCAATACTGCCTTGAATGGGAATGCTTATTTTCCAGGGATGGGGCATCCACAACTTCTCTGAGCAACCTGTGCCTCACCATCCTTACAGTGAAAAATTCTTCCTAACATCTTATCTAAACCTACCCTCTTACTGATTAAAACCATAACCCATTGTTTTACCACTACACACCCTTGTAAACACTCCATCTCTCTTCTACCCCTCCTTTAGGTACAGGAAGGTGTTACAAGGTCTGCCTGGCTTTGTATGCAGTGGTTCTCAGCTTTTAGCATGGCTTTGAATGTGTCCCCCTAAGGTGGAGGAGAACAAAATAGGCTATTTTTTTCAGTCTTTCACTTTATTTTGGGTAGTTACACAACTTGTCAGTGGCCTTGCTGCTCATGTTTCCCTCAGGGCAACTAGTTGTTACCTGGATTATAATTATTTTCTGGCTTCCTGCTGTGTGTTGTAAGTATGTAAAGTTTTTTGGAATGCCTCTTTGGTTCCTTCTCATGAAGCAAAAGCACTGCAAAAAATCAGATGTACAGTTCAGAGCTTCTGACAAGGCTTTCCCATAACCATTTTCTATACCTTGTTTTCCAGCAACTACCTGAACATATGAATGAGTGGGGGCTGGGTAGATAGAGCCAAAAATCTCACCAATCTGAGCACTGATTTTGGGGGTTATTTACTCAATTATAAGGGTTTTAAGCTTGGAACTATCCAAAGCCTGACACTGCCCAAGAGGAACTGATTAAAAAATATTCATGTATTTTTTAAAGTTGTCTATTGTAACAAAAACTCAAAAATATTTTGCATTTCAAAGCTAAAAATCAACATTCAAAGGTATAATGTCATCAAGCTTGCATAATCACAGAATAGTTAGGGTTGGAAGGGAAGTGCTTCCTTCCCCTCAAACGTGGATCATAAGAGAGACCTCTGGAAATCATCTAGTCCAACCCCCTGCCAAGGCAGGATCTCCTGGAGCAGGTTACCCAGGAACATATCCAGGTCTGTATTCCCTAAGCAGATGTGTCTCTGAATCAGCATGCTATGTTTGAAATCTCTGAAAAAGGCAGTGAAATTTGTCTCAGCTGTGACTTCAATGCAATCAATCCTTGTCCTCCATATTTCACTTCTGTGTATAAAATCTGAAGGCAGCTTCTTTTGGTCTAAGACTGAAGAAAATATTAGTGAAGAGAGAATAAACTAAAGTCTTCTTCCTTTCATTTCCCACCAGAATATTTCCCTTTTTTTGTTGCTCTGGTTATAATTCTGAGTGGGAGTATGTGAGACTTATAAATCTTTGAGGATATGTTTTCTAACTCTAATAATTTTAACTTAAATTTAACTTTAGCTAAGTGTGAGACTTCTATATAGTACTATATTGTTACGTGGCAGTCTAGAATTTAGTTTTGTTCTATGAAGTGTCATTTAAATATCCTATTTTAATCATGTTTTAAGCATCTTGATTATGATTAAGATCATTAATTTTAATTGTAAGTTTCCTTTATTTTCTTCCCAAAAATAGTTTCAGTCTCATTAAACCAAATGCAACCTTTGGAGTTAGTCTAGAATTTCAGTTTTAGTAACTTAAAAACCAGAATGAAATAATTTCCTAAAAAGAGAAGAAAAAAAGAAATATGTGTAAGGTACATACATTGAGACAGATCCTTATTATATATTTTAGAAATAACTTTATTCTAATGATATCCAGCCTACCCCCTTTGAAAGTCATCTGGTTTCTCTCTTGAATCTGGGAAGACTTAAGTTGTTTACTGTTTACAGTTTAGATATTAGCAGGAAGTAAGTTGTGGAAGGAAGATGCAATTTTGCAATAAGATCCAGAATAATTGTTATGCTGTATCTTATGGTGTACCTTTCCATTCTGCCTCAGAGACATAAAAGCAGAACCTTCCAGAGCCCCAGCCAGTGGTGTGCAGGGGAAAGGGTTTAGGTGCTCTTACTGAATCATTCTCCAGGGAAAGGACCTAAAACCGTTTCAATTAGAGTACTGAATTTTTGAGAATTTCTCTGAAAACTCCCAACACACAGTTAATATATTGAAATAATTTATTGTGTAGTAGGTAATGATTACATCTATAGTCACTGTTTATGTCAAGCCTCATTACCATGAAAACTGAAATTCATTTAAAACGTGTGAAAGCTGTGGGTTTAAATTGCTTTTATTAGTTGAATAAAACCAGAAGTTCTGTGGTGTTTTCAGTTGTTGCAGCTTTCATTTATTAATTTAGAAATGTATGCTTCAGAGCATCAATGTCACAAATGCTGTGTGATTGATGAGAAGATTGCAAAAATAAGAGTATTTCAGCTAAATGTAAGTTGAAACGGTAGCATTTTAAAATAATTAAATATAGATGGCAAAAGTAGGTAAGAATTTAACATTTAAATAAAAATTAATTTTCTATTAAATGAAAATACTTTATAAATATTGAATTTTCCTTTTTTCCTTTAAAGAGTTCAAATCCAGAAGAAATACTGCTGAATAAAATGTCTAATTTTTAATTATCTGTGTTCTAGGAATAGTAGTGCAGGTCTTACTTTTAAAATAAGACTTCTGTTTATAAATGAAGGAGCTACACATATCTGATTGTTTTTTCTGATATGAATTTGACAGGCTGCATAATACTTGGTTTAATCTCAGATTGAGATGGAGTTGAATTTATTTTGAAATGTTTATTTTTAGACGTTTTAATTAAAAACAAACGACAAAAAATCTTTTAAAGGAAAGAAAAATAATTTTCTGGACATACCATTTCTCATTACCACTCTCTATGGTTTCCTGGAATTATCCGTCTGGTAATGCCCATATTTGGTTCATGACTGACTGCTGTTATTCATTCACAGGGGTAATCATAAAATTTCTTTATTTCTCTGTGCAGCAAGTTCAAACTGATGTATCCAGCCCACATCTCCAATAAGCCATGCACTTTCTTAGTCACCTCCTCCCTTATTAATATTAAATACATAACTCTTCTTGATAACAACCTCAGAATTGTAGAGACATGGATTTGAAGGATGGATTTTGACTATTCAGTGGATAAGGAATTGGCTAGATGGACACAGCTAGAGATCTGTGGTCAGTGGTTCTATGTCCACTTGGAAGCTGGTGACGAGTGACATCCCTCAGGGCTCTTCTTGGTGTGGGTACTGTTCAGTATCTTCATCAAAGACACAGAGAGTGAGATGGAGTGCACCCTCTGCATGTCTGCTGGTGACACGGAGCTGAGCAGTTCAGCTGACACAACAGAATGATGGGATGATATGCAGAGGAACAACGACAAACACGAAAATGGCCCCATATGAACTTAATGAAGATTAACAAGTCCAAGTGAAAGGTGCTGGACGGGTCAGGGCAATCCCAGAAATGAGTTCAAACTGGGAGAAGCCACTGAGAACATTTCTGTGAAGGACTTGGAGGTTCCTGTGGACAAAGTGGTGAACACGAGTCAACAGTGTGAGCTTGCAGCTCAGAAGGCCAACCACTTTCTGGCCTGCATCAAGAGAGGAGTGGCCAGCAGGTCAGCAGATCAAGAGGTGAGTCTGCCCCTCTCCTCTGCCCTCATGAGAGCCCATCTGCAGTTCTGCGTCCTGGGGTCCTCAGCACAACAAAGATGTTGAGACAATGATAAAGATGAGTCCAGCAGGGGGACACAAAGAGGACTGGAGCATCTCTCCTATGAAGATGTTTTCTCAGTATGTGTTAGAGAAGTTAGTTTTTTCATAGAAGGGCATTTTCAGGTGGTTTCTAAGCAATCACTATTTTTCCATTAAGAGAAGTTCAAGCTTTGTCAAAAGATTAGTCTTAAAAGGAAGGATTATTACCAGCTTTTATCTTTTTCTAAAAAAAAATAAAAACTACAAAAATAATTCCACAGTTCACACCCACAGTTTTGTTTATGAACTGAGGGGAATCCACTGATCTGTTATATACAATTTTTCTTTGGTTGTTATGATACAATTTGATATGCTTATGAAGAGACAAGGGGGGAAAATTTTGTTATCATAACCTTATCCTATTTCAACAGAAGTCAAAAAAAGGATGAATGAGGGAATAATTTCATCTTATATTCTAACTTTGTGATTTAGGATAAGAAATATGTTTCTTTGTACTCCAGGTTGGTAGACTAATTCGTAATTAAAAATATGCTATCTCGGCTTGCTGTAACCAACTAGATGTTCTCCACCTGGTATTTCAGATGATTCCATGAATATAGTCATGAGTGCATACATATAAGTCAAACAAAACATAAAAGTTTTGTTTGAAATAAACTGAATATTAATGTACTTCTGGGTAAGAACAACAGCAATAGGATAAGTGAGCAGAAATGGAAAAGAAACTAATTCAGTTGAGAAACACAGTGTATACTTTAACAAAGAGTGTAATTAACCTTTGGGAAATGTATCTACATAGCTAGAGGACTTTACATTAAGTGAAATTTTAAAAATAAAATTGGTTGAAGAGTGGTTGTATTCTTAAGTACTATACTATAACTATATCAGAAATTAGGGTCACAGTGCAAGAATTAATGAATGTTATTATTTTGTCTGTTTTATGCTGTTGATCAGAATACAAAACATATTTCTACCTGATTCTGACTAAACAATAAGGTAGCTGATGGTTTTTCTGTGAGTATCTGCAATTCAATTTTTCTGAACTCTCTTTGAAGATTTTTCACTTCTATTTGAAATATTCAAGTTCTATAGAAAGTTGTCACTACCCTGTAGCAGCAAATATGCCATGGTTTGAGTTTGGCTTTTTTATATAACATTCTTTAATGAAGTAGATCTAAGTTTTGATGTAAACTCAGTCTAAGAAAGAAAGCTATCAGTCTTTCAATGCTTAACATATTTGTCAAGGATTTTTACTTTGTTGGTAAAAGGGTCCTTGATTCAAAGCTGAGATTTTCTTCTGTGGCTTTTTTAAGCCTTAAGAGCTCTTCAGGGCTTTGACTACTACATTGATAGCGCTGCATACACAAAAATAACAGGTAGGAGACCATCAGCTTCTGCTCAGTAGTTTGAAAACCAAACCTTGGAGTAGCTAGTGTTTCACCATTGCCTAAGATCCTTTTCCAGAATATCATCTTTGATTCATTAGTTTTCTCTAAAATAAAGAGAAATTCCAGATGCCAAATTTTATTTTACTTTTAAAATGCTGCTCAAACCACAAACTACAAAGATGCATTTGCTTTTGTCAAGGGAATACTTGGTTTAATAGCTGGTTATGTAAAACTAAATACTATTAAATAGAAGGAAGGAATTTCAAACAGAACTACCGGAGAATACTAATTGCAAGAATGATATATTACAAGGACCAATAGTAGAAAAGTACAAGAAGAACTATAATGGAAAATATCAGTATAGACATATTAGATCCTTTTTAAAGTCCCTGAGGAGAAACTATTCTACTTGATGTTAGACAAGTACTTTTGGCAGCCTTACTTTTTTTCATGGAGAGGGAAAGGGTAAGGGATGAAAACTAGTGTGCCTTAAATATCATCTTCATTGAAAAGCTGCACCCAATTATTACAATTTTGCTAATGTAATAATTTATTTGCTGTTAATTATTGCAAATAGGTTGTCCTACTGCACATAAAAAAGCATCACATTTCAAATACCTTATTAACCAAATGATAGCAGAAAACAGATAAGATAAAGCAGAAAACAGATAAGATAAAGCAGAAAACATAATAAGATTATATGTGTGATATTATTAGCTGAAAAGGACAAGGAAATATTTTAATGTTTTATTTATTTATGTATAGAGAAGCAAATTATAATTAGCACTGGATTCTTAAGAATTGTTTAGTGACTTGTACATTGATGTTGCCTATATGCTGGCCAGGACTGTCACAGGTCAGTAATTGCAGTGTTATCAGGTAAACCATCCTGTTCTCAATTAGTTGGAGCTCTCCAAAAAACTTGTAATTGGATTCTTAGGCCTAGTCTTAGAAAAGGAACATCTGTTGACAAAGACAAAAAGGAAAACTATTATACAACAAAAAATAAATTCTTCCTAAGTATTTTTGGTGAATGGAAAGAAATACATTAAAAGTGCTGTGACAACGTACAATGGCAATTGTGCTAATTGCAAAAGGGGAGTAATATAGCTAATGTATTCCTTACAAGATCAGTGGTGCCAACTTTTCAGCTACTCTCTTTAATTATGTCTCAGGTTAATAAACCAAAAGAAATAATAAAAATAGACAATGTTACTTACTTGTAATTGCTAGGCATTTAGCTAAAGGGTTTAATTTTTTTTTCACTGGGGAAAGAAAAAAATAAAATCTTCATCACTTTTAGTTTAGAATGTAGTTTGAATATATACTCAATTTGCTTTTATGTTCAAATTCTACTTTTGTTTCATGGGTAGAAATATGACAGAGTTTATATTATATATTTTGTATTTATTTCCCTCAGGACCAGACTAAAGGTAGAGAGATGAAAAAAATGAAGAAAATGCTTGTATTTTCAATTAATCCCCTAGCTACTTTGTCACATGATGCAGAAGGACTTAGAAGAAACTTTGTTTTACTGCCATTATAGATAGAACTTTGAAAATCTTGACTTTCCAGTGTATTCTAATAAAAAACAATTAAAATATTTAACAGTTGCTATGATGTTTGAAGTGTTTAGTGTTTTTTGATATAGCCCGTAGACTGATCATTTTCAAAATCTATAAAACAATAGAAAACACACAAAGTTCTAGTTGCTGGTCGATGCTTTTCCACAATCAAGTGAAAGGCCAGAATCCTGGTTGTGACAACCTCCTGATTGCTAAATCACAAGACATAATTTGCTTTTATTTTGGTTTTGTGTGTGTGTTTTGATTTGCTTGGGGTTTTCTTCAAATTTCCTCTAAGTACCCCCTGAGAGCTCTATATATTCAAAGAAGAAAATTCATATTCTACACTGTTTACAAAGGAAGCTGCTAATTATGTCTATTACACGTGTCTATTGATTTCAAGTATTTTCAATAACTATGATGTGAAATGTGACTCAACAGCTGACCAAACCTTAATGCTTTTCCAAACCAGGGCTTTGCTTTTTCAAGAAATTGTATTATAACGCAGTAATAGCACATATATCAAGCTCTTCTCAAAAACAGTTAGATATTTTTTCCCACTACATTGTTCTTAATAGTCTGTTTTAAAACCTGGACCATTCGTACTTCTGCTGGTAGCTTTGTCAATCTCTAACCACTTGGCTGACGTTTTACATGGAGTATGCTTTCCTCAGGCTAACTATTTCTGGAAATGTTTCAGATAAAATAGTTCAGCTGTTTGCAGAAAGGGCTAGCAAAAATTATTTTGCTTTGCCCATTTATATTCATAAGAGACAATATAATTCTGGTTACTTTTCTCCTATTTCTGGATAGGAAGCATAAACAATTCAGATAATTCTATTCACAGCTAAGAAACACTATTTTACTTAGGAATTTTTTAAAATGAAATATCAAGGAAACAGCTTGATAATGCTAAATGAGTACTACTCCATAAAAACCAGTACACCCAAAAAAANAGGTGCCTTCTGTCACATCACCCTGGTCACTATTGAAGGTGTTTATCTGCACCAGCACCTGAGCAGTGCCAGTGGAACTGGACATCAGCCTGTCTTCTTCCTGCTGGCCACAGTCTTGCTGGTTAAGATGCAGAGTTGTGTTTACTATCAAAATCACAGCTCTACAATTTGACTGCAAGGATACACCAAGACACTGAATGGAAAGCCTTTCTGACATCAGGACAAATAATACCTACAGTACTTTCCTCTTCCATTGAGGCCGTTGTCTCATCAGAGAACCAAAAACACTTGATCAGTTCTGGGGATAGAATTTGCTAGAAGAGCAGTAAAATTGATATATAATACATATGTCAAATCTAATTAGACTGTTATTAGTTATGGTAGTTTCCACTGAATAACCAGAAAATACTTTTCTAATATTCCTTTATAATGGCTATTATAGTCAGTAATCTCATACAGAGAAATTTACTTCCCTAGAAAATGCAAGTTCAAGACAGTATAAGGAACCTGATAATAATAA
>WEZZ01015905.1:3821-20160 GCA_013400585.1 Chloropsis cyanopogon | reverse complement strand
TAAATGGTGTCAAACCAGCTTAGTCCAGTAAAAGTCTTGTTCAGCCACCACATGACTCCCACCTTCCCTGCTCTGTTTTTCTCACTTTGTGGTACTGGAGGAACATGAACCCACTCAGAGCCCCATGCTGCAGAAGACACTGAGTGAGTACACATAAACACTCCTCCCCACCTCACTTTCAATTCCCTCAAGGCTTTATGTAGTCAGAGAATCACTGGGGCCTTCCTGAACAAATACGTTTTCATTGCAATACAATACAAAAGGAATGTGAATTGGCTGCTTCCTTTGATACCACTGTGACACGTAAAAAAATTTTCTCATTTCAAAACAGTTTTTTTCCCTCATTCTCCCCAAGCTGTATCCTTCAATTCCTATTCCTCCTTCCCAGTCAGCAGGAATTCATAATCTTGCACTATGAATTAACAGGTTTTGGTTGCTTGGTAACTATAACCTCTTGATGATTTATTAGAAGCAAAGTGTTGAGGGAAAATAGGTGAATATTCTAATTTTCAATATATCTGGGATCATTTCTTTGCAGGTTTGTGTGCTCATACTACGTGCACCTTTTCTCATTTGCGCAGACACTGATGCTTCCTAATCCCACTGTGACAGCCACTTGCATGAGTAAGCTCCTATTTGTGCTCATACAGGTACATTTTTCTGCAACTCTCTAGAAGCCTCTGAAAATATATCCCATGCAGTAGAAGAATGTGTAAGAGGAAGTAGAATGTGGCTCGATCAAATGTTATTTTTATTTTATTTTAAAATTTCTGAGACAAGAAAAAGATGGTCAAAATTCTGTATCCCTACCTGTATTGAGTGATAATTCTTCTTAGTAAAAAACTTATCAAGTAATAGAATTTCAGCTTGTAGGCCTTTTGAGGTAAAATAACAACTGAATGCCTTGTGTTGCCAATGTATTTTGCTTTCTCATCTACATAACTCACAATAGCAACCAGTGATTGCAGCAGGACTGTATGAACACAGCTACCACGAGGAGATTAAACAGAAGCAAGCAGATAAACACAACACTAGGATTCCTGTCAAATTATTAAATAACTGATTCATTAAACCAGAGAGCCAAATTAGAAAACTGGCCATTTGTGCTTGTAGACACACTGTAGTTAGAGTAATTGGGACCAGCTGTTGTACTGTGCTGCTCCTGGAAGTGATCCAACACTATTTGAAAGCAACGTCAAAACATGGAGGCAGGCTGCAGAGTGATGATAGTGCTTCTGCTTCCACACTTCAAGCTCTTTTTTCCTCAAGCAGTTTATCTGACAGCCACGATGAGTCAAGCTCCATCCAACTCATCTAGCAACCATGACCTAGCTGGAACAATTGCACCCAGAATTAGTTGGTGAAAAGCGCATAACTGAAATGACTCTCAGTGATTCATTATGGAGAGAGCTTTACCATCCCAAAACATACACAGACTTTTATATGTTATTGCATCAGGATTAAGAAAAATCTTTACCTAGATTAAAAAGGAAAAATAAAAAGTATGGTTTTAAACTACATTTTGTCCAAATTTTTACATTTTGTCTCATTTTTTTTTCCAGAGGGAAGAACAAACTATTGCAAAATCTCATTTTTATACTTGGAAATTTCAATGTAATTACACAGCACAGTATAAGAGCTTACATAAGTGAAAGCTATAAAGGCTACTGCAATAGTGTCTGAAAAAGACTACACATTAAGTAATCTTTTATTCCATGACACATATTTGGGTCAAAACCAAAAAAAGATTTAAGGAAAACATTGTAAATCCAGTATTATGTATATATGTGTCAATTAAATTCTCATTGCCAAACAAGCAAATCTAAGTAGTAATGGTGAAAGTGTTATGTTCTTTACATGCTCCGTGTAAATTTACAATATACCCTTTTCTATCCTTCATAAAAATATTCTTTTTTGAGATTTAAAAAATCCGATTTGATAGAATTAGAGATCTGTGTCATTTTAACTCAGATACATGTAAGGAACTTCAAGTATCTTTAGGCTACAATTTTTAGTTAATATGTTGCAGAGAGTGGACAGTAAACCCATGGCTCTACTTTTTCATCTGCCTTGAGCAACAGATTTTGATACTTAAACTGTTGACATTTTTCTACTTTTTAGAGGACTGGAATGGAATGGAAGTTTCCAGAAGAGAGGCATATCTTGGAAAGCAATGGGAGAGTAAATAAATACAAATACATTGAGCCCTAAAAAATTTCAAATTAAAAAAAAAATATGAAAAAAAGGTATTTTTGCATTTAAATTATTTCCCCCACTTGATGGAAAAGGGTTGGGTTTATTTTTGTTTGGTTTTTTTTATTTTTCAACTTAATGTGAAACTTTTAAAGTTGCATCCCTGTCTGTTCTGTTGACTGCTTTTCATTTCTGGCATTAGTTAGCAGCAGATAATCAGAGGAGATAGACATACCAGCTCTAGGCCATTACACATGATGATATGTTCTAAAAAGACTGATGTTCTATCCCTCAAACCAGAATCTGGGCACACTGACACAGAGCTGTACAACACCCAAGCTGTTTATTGCTATTTAAAATCTGTTATTGCTACTTCAGGCTTTACACAGCTTTGAGAAATCAGGCTCATACCTTCTTGGCATAGCATCGTGTCCCCTGGATGTGCCAGCTCAGGTTAGTCCTAGCTTGGGGATCACTACTGACAAGGTGGCATACAACTGTAGACATTCATTTATTTATGGAAAACTTATTGCCACAGAAAGCAGAAATCTGTTGAATAAATATTTTACAGCTTATCTAGGGAGGCATAAAATAATCTTGACTACAAATTAAGACTCTGTTACTCCTTTTATCTTCTAAAGTAAATTTCTGAGGACAGTTAAAACAGCTTTTTCCTTCATTAGGGATTCCAAATCCTCCATAACTTAAGGCACTCTCCTCTGCATAGATCAAAACTCACACAACAAAGAAAAGAGGCAGCATTCTTACCTCTGTGGCTGTTAGCCAGAGTCAGTTGCCAGTGTTGTGCTCAGTCATATGTGAGGGTCACCTGAATGAAAAGCCTTAGGAATAAACACATTTTGAAAAAAATTAAATATAAATTATTAAAATTATATTTTCAACCATATAACTAAACCCTCAGTCACTGCCCCATCTGTTTTTCCTCGCCAAAAGTAATCTCAGGATTATAATCTTAAATACATACCAAGGATCAACACTGAATACATTACTAGAGGTGTGTAACTCGCTGATTCAGAGCAAACATCTCACTGACATTACAATCAAACTTCCAACTTCCTTGGTTCTTTCATCTTAGAATATAAGCAGGAAAATAACACAACTGAATATGTAACACTCAAACATTTCCTTTGTTGTAAATATAAATAATACTCTAGAGCAATCAAACTTTAAAAGGTAACATAAAAATGTCTCAGGCCATATAAATCACCAGACAATATAGATATATTTATCCCTTCATAACAAGCTGAGTTACATGTGACAAGTCACAGAACTGTTGTGCCAATATCAGCTGCCCAATTTCAAAGAGAAGCACCACAATGCTCCAAGGGCAAATCAAGAAACAAATTTCAAGTCAGCGATCACCAAAGAAACCCTGACACTTTCTCTACAGAAAGAATAACATTACAAATCCTTTATAAAGCTCCAAATACACTGTTTTCTGGAATGACTTGGCCACATCATGCTTTTCCAAACACCAGCTCTGTGGTCCTCACCTTCTCTTGACCATCTTTCAGAGAAAAACCATCCCTCCCTTGCAGCCTGTTGTGAAATACCTCACATCTGAGGCATGTGGCTGTGAAAGAGTCTCATAAAAACTCTTGGAAACTTGAGCAAAACCAAAAAAGTGTTTGAACCCTTTTATGTAGTAATGTACTACAGTAATTTTATGCCAAATTTCCAGTTGTTTTCAAATCATTAGACAATGTTTTAGTGAGATCTTTTTTATGTGGGGAAAAACACTTTCAAGGAACTTTTGAGGAACCTGCAGCCCTGGCCCTGACGGCTGAGCCTTGGTTAGTGCTGTAAGGCAAAACTACCTCTGCAGCAGTAACTGCAATCTGGATCTTGAAACTCTTCAACGTGCTGCATTTACAGAAGCTGGATTTAAAAATAAAGCTATTGAGGGTTTTGGAGGGGGCTTTGGTGTTTTTTCTGTTCAGTTTCAGTAAATGCTATGCCACTAGTGCAGAGTTTAGATAAATTATGGACAGATGAATTATGCACATTGAGCATGAAGATGGCTTTGTCCTGTTGGATTCATTTGTCTTCTGGAAAGCAGAAGAATATAAGGAGGTCCTGTGTTCATTTCTTCTGTACACTGACAGTGGAAGGCACAGGACTTGTTTTGAAAAAGCTCAAACTTACATACGTGGGTTACAGAACAGGAGGATCTCTTACATGTAAACAAATATCCTGACCTCTCAAGTGAGAGCGTAGGCTTCAAATTTTTATCTACCCTTTAAAGTAAAGAAAATCCTGACACAGTGTCTATCTTTACATCCACATTTTGATTAATAAGGATCTTAAACTGTTGTTGATTTTAGCTATTTTTTAGAAATTGAAGACAACAAATTCTGATAAACAGAAGACATTTGTTTCACTCTGGAAATGAGACAACCAATTTAGGCATATGTTGCAGAATAGTGAAGCCAGTGGTACTTTCCTACCTCAGTCAGAAAAAAAAGAGCAGAGTCAAAACAACTGTTTTGTCTGTTTCTGGAAGAAGATTTTTGAAATATGTCTCTTCACAATATCTCTGTATGTTTTTCAAGATTAAGAAGCTACCAGTTCAGGAAGATTACCGTATGCAAACCTTAAAACACTGTATAAGTTTGTAATTCCCTCCATTCTCCCCCCACACTTTTTAAAAATAAATTCATGAGTCAATTCTATTACCTGGGCCCATGTTTCTTAGCCTAATGTCTATTCAAGTATATGGTGAGATGTTCAGCAAAGCAACCAGTTATTTTCCTTGGGTTTGTGAAGGATTTTTTCTTTCCATAAGAATAGAGAGGAGGTCCTGTAACTTCGGGAATCGCATTGGCATACAGCCCCTCAGCTACTCTAGGTGCTGGCAGCAGACACCTGTGCCTCATGATCTCTCCCTGACGTTTTCCCTTGCACCCATTCACTACCTTTTTAAGGCAGCATCCAAAAGTGGTCTGGGGAAGCTTTTCCTTTGAACCAGTGGGATGGGCCTTGCCCCCAGATTGTGGGGCCAGCCACTCCCCATGGCACAGCCTCAGGAAGAGGCAGATCCAAGGTGCTTATCCATCTGCCAAGAACGAGGGGGCTCCCCCCACCCACCTTTGCTCCTCTGTTCTTTGCCTGCATGGATGAGAGCCTTTTGTCACATAATTTAATTATTTTGTGAGGAAGGGAAGAGTTTGTGAGAGAAATTCAATTACTAGGATATGATTAGGTTTTTCAGATAGATTCATTAGTGGACTGAACAACCATAAAGTTATTCCATATGGAAGTCAAATAATCAGAACAGATTTTTCTCAAGCTGAATCTAAACATACCAAAATAAGGCAAATTTCTATGATACTGCATACCCTCTGAGCCATGAAAGTAATCTCATTGCAAAGTATTTGTAATCATTTCTGGACACTGTTAAATTTTGTAGAAAGCAAATCAGTTACAGTTGTAGAAAAAACTTTGAAATGTCAACAATGGAATCTTTTTGTTGATTGCAAAAGACATTTTCCATCTGGTCCCAAGCATGAAAATATCCTGAAGTGACCTGTATATGCCAGAGCTCAGCTGAACAAAATGATAATGTAATCCTGCAAAAGTCTCCAAACAGAGGAAAGCCTTTTCATTTAGGACTAGTTTCTTCTTCCATTGAAGACAAAGCAGAACTTTGATTGACTCAGCAGAACAGGCTTCAAAACATCCAGTAAAATTGCTTATGGTATGCAGCCAGACACACAGAGAAACTCTAGGGAGAAATTATACTTGGGGCAAACATTTGGCAGAGGTAAAGGAATCTAGAATAGCATTCCATCCCATTGATATCTGGAGTTTACAGTCAGAATTCAGCCAAGATGATATAGTGCCCTGAAATTGTATGAGCTACAGTTAATGAAAAGGATTATTTCCCAATTGAAGGGACAAGAACTAAGAGTTACAAAGTGGTTGCAAGCTTAATGATACACATTTTTCCCTTCTTTATAGCTTAAATTATGTGAAATCACAATACATTGCCTTCTACAACATGCACACAGCAAAACCCACTTAAAGTAGGTCTTACAAAAATGCTCATAAGCACACCTACGGGTGTCCAAATAGATCTTGTAATGGACACCAAAAATGGATATAAAAATCTTCCTGTCAGCTGCTGCACAAGTAGACTGAGACAGGGTTTAAATGAGCCTTAATGATATAACAGATAATACTTTTAGATATTAAAATGAGAAAACCAACTATCATAAATAGTAAGGCCATAAATCTCACAGTAATAGGGATTTAGTGAGCTACAGTAATTATTTTTTTCATTTTAGGTCATATTTTGAATAAGATTTTGCGTTTTTCAGCTCTAGCTGAAAATCTTACTGATTTCTCTGTCCATGTTCCAATTTTTTTCCTTTTCCAAGTGTTTAGTAGATCCTCACAGAGGACACAGCAGATGGTTTAGAACACAGTGCTTCTAAATAGGAAGAGACAGTAGATTTCTTCCCATCACCAGTAACGAATTATTATTTTCAAAGTATAATAAAACACAGATGTGCTTTTGATATACATTTGAATTAGGTATTTTCTTCAGAACTATTTTCTGCTGAATTTGAAGTACTGGGTTCCATAGTTCTAAATTTAGTTCTTTTCTGAAGTTGTACTAGAGACTATGTGTTCAGAAGCTGCAACACCTGTAGTTTCATAGACTAACTCCACACTGCTGAAGGCTGTATCCCACCAAAACTACAGTAATTGCTTACATATCCTTAACTAAAGAAACAAGAGGCAATCAAACCTTCTGACCACTCAGATGAGAAACAAAAATGAAAAATGCAAAATGAAATGACTATCAAAATATTTGTCTCAGCTATTATGATATTACTTTAATGAATTGCTAATTGCTGGTAATAGACCATCCCTCCAGGCATAGCCTTTGGAAGGACATGGGATATGTGCACAGTGTCCTGGGGGAAAAAGAGACAAAGCAGCCACCAGCTTAATTAACCAGGCATATACTCCTGAGACTAGCATCATGTTTAGGAAGGACCAGAAGGAGAAAATCAGAAGCATTTTTTGGGGTACTGCTCTTGGGAATTCATCAAATTTCCATGTACATGGGCTGACACATGGAAAGGCAGAATAAACTCCACTTCTGCATTTTGTTTTGAGAACAATACAAGCCTCCACAGTACTTGACGTTGCCAATACTCATGTCAAGTTCCAGTGCTAAAGGTCCTGGTAATTCTTCTCTAGCTGTGTGAAGTGAGAGTTTTTCCTCCCTTTAGAGTCAGTCACAGTTAAGTTCTAAATTCATAACTGGAACATAATTCACGCAGCAATTTACATGCACCAAGAGATTATGTGGCCTCACTCTGGAATGCTGCACCACAAAGGAAGTTTCTATAGTTATTTAAAGCAAGCAAGCCATTCCCCAGCTATTAAAGAAATTTAATCTTCTTATCCTTATATGGAAGAAGTCTTTGTTTATATATATTAAAAAATCCCCTTGCAATCCCTTCACTATTAAGTTTTCTGCTCTTTTCTGCTTTGGCAAAGAAATTGTGAAAGAATGTGAAAAACTTTTATTAGGTGTTTATTATCAATTACCAGATAATGAAAACCAGCAAAGTTAATGGAAAAAAAGTTATCCATGGATTTTGGGCTAGGTTTCCCTTTTCCCATGGGAAACCCTGTAAAAGAAGGACAAAGGGGAAGCAATCTGCGAGGTTTCTCAGATGGTACCAGTGAGGCTGACCGCTGGACAGAGTTATTTTCCACTCCCCTCCCTCTCTGAACAATTTGGAAATCTGACCCCTGTATCCTGTAAGCTGTCACAGAGAATCAGGTGTATTCTTCAGCAGAATTAGTTCAAGCTTACAGGGCTTCCTCCACTGGCTGCTCAGAAGGCTGAAGCACAAGGCAAGGCTGGCTACGAGTGCCACAGGCAGCAAACAGAAGAGCCTGCTGGTTGCTGTTAAATGCCCTCTTTGGCAACTGGGCAGGAAGAGGGTTAACAGGGAAAGACATGAATAAATTAATAACTCTGTCCCAAAAAAAGCTTCCTTGTAATACTTTTCATCTTGATTTCTCAGTGAATTTGAGCGATAGATTGCAAGTTATGAAATCTGAATTTCTCTTGGATGTTTTGCTAGGAGTTGTCCCAAATGCTGTGTTTGTGTACAGACAGCATCCTAAACCAGTGTTCCCATTACTATAAAGACAGACACAGCAAAAAGAATTTGTCATCTCTTCCACAAGAGCTAATCATGCCCTTCAAATACATCTCTTTTCTCATGTAGCTCATCTAGTAGATTCCTGGGATATTCCAGCACAATTCCAAGGAGAAACACCCCTTCTGTGCAGAAGATATCCTACTTATAATAAAATTTCCATGTAACAAAATACCCAATAAAAAGTGCCACAATAATTACAATCCAAAGTGCTTGGAAATGGCCATATGGCTAAAGGTGCATAATCAAGATGAGTACAGTACTAAAGCTGACACAAAAAAATAATCTCTTCTATCACAAAGGTTCACCTTCAGTCCTTTGGGTTTTAAATACTAAATATTTATGATTCAAGGATCCTGTTTAAGAGATGAATGTGTTTTGGAATTTTATGTAGAGTGGAACAAGAAGCAGAGAAACCAGTACTTGAAAAAGATCAAGCTTAGTGGACATCAACACCTTTATTGACACAGAATGTTAAATCAGACACTAATTGCTAGGCATGCCAAGGGGCAAAATTGCAATGTGGAATTATTATTACATTGTGTGGATATTTAATTTCACATACCAAGAACTGAGCAGAGCTGAGATCCCTGATGTGAAAATATCTAGAAGGAATGTTTTACTTCCCAAATGTTTTAATATAGGCAATAAAAATTTTATCTTGATATGCAAATAGTGTTTTATTTTTATAAAGGGCAAGAAGTCCATATGCATTTCTTATCATATCTGTATCCAACATTATTTCCCTAGGGATGAAGGGTCACGAGCCATCACCAAAAATAAAATGTCATCCCAAACATCTAGGATATATAAGTCATAAAAAAGTAATCAGCATGGGTTTCCCCAGCTGTAATAACATAGGCTATGTTGATGGGGTTTTTACCCTTTATTCCATTCTCCGCAGATCAGAAAATTTAGTTCTCTGCTGTGCTTCATGGCCTGATCAACTATTTATCAACATCAGCAGAAATAAACTATTTATAGGCTTTTTGCAAACTGACATGATGTCAATTTGATAGAGAAGACTGTTCTCATTAATCCAAGCTTTTCTTCAGCCACACCAATTAGGAAGGATATCCCTTTGCCAATTTCTGTCAGCTGTGGATGGCTACATTTGGTTTGCAAGAAAGATTATTTAATTATCATCTAATAAGAGCTGAATGATAATAAGAAAGAAAACAGGTGGGGTGGGGAAAAAGTAAGGTAATTACGTGGATGTACATGGATGCTGCACTACCATGAAAGGCTTAAAGTATCAGACTTCTGAGGAAGTGGGAGGAATCCCAGCCCTGGTGGGTGGCGTAGGAAAGCAGGGAATAGAGAGAACCAGAGCTGTGGTGAGAGGCCAGCATATGGGTTGGTGGGATCAAAGGCACTTGGTTCCTACTGCAAGCACCCAACAGAAGTAGCTGGGGCTGGGAATGCCACTGGAGGAAGGCTGCTCAAGTAACAATAAAGGATTTGTTCCATGGTTCTCAGTGAGGCTCTGGTTCTTGTCTAGGAAAGGAAGTGTAGGGGTTACTCTCCACCAGTCCTGGTTGTTCATTACTTTTACCAGTGGGTTTAATTTCACTTCTGCAAGTATGGTTTTCTCCAAGATAGCTAATTTAAACTTGTCCCTTCCCCCCTTCCCCATCCCACACCCGCTTTTTTATGTTAGATTCATGCACACAAAGTTCATTCATAACTAGATTTCTTAAGGAGATATGTTTTCAGTCACCTAGAAAAGCTTTCTCACTTCTCCCAGTATAAGTTTGGTGCTTCACAAGTAACTCTACTCCTCCTAAACTCAAGTTTTAAGTAATCATTTATAGCAGTGGTTTGGATGCATTTGACACCGTCAAATGTAGATGCTGACACTGGGAAAATAGGACAGTGACAAATTCAACCAGTTCCAGAATATTTTTTTTTTTAACCAAAAATAAGCAGCAGCAGAGTTACTAGTCAATCTTTACAGGAACAACAGGTTCATAATCCAAAGCAAAGAAGTACCAAATCAGAAGACTGGGTGAAAAAAACAAATTAAAAAATAACCTCCTCCCATCACATCATGTCTGACAACAATATGTTTTACTTAATGCTTCCAACAAAAAGGCAATCAGTACCACATCTACAATATCTTAAATAAGTATAACTTCCTAAGATAAACTTTAAGTAAATAAATTCCTGTAGGTTTTTTCACATTATGAGGAATGATCATAGCAGTATTGAAATTTCTGAGGTGGCATAATATAAACATGGGCCATTTGTAAATTTGAAAGCTACTTTGCTGTCATTACTGTGTTGCAAAGTTCATCATGATCAGTATCAGCACTGACTCTTCTTAAATTACAATAGTATCTAGAAAACACAGTTACACCACGACTTCTCAGAGATGCTTAAATCTGGTTCAGTTTGGGTAAGTCCATTTTTAAACTTTTATTTCCATATGCTTGAAGATCTTAGCACAACTCACAGCACTGTACTTGGGGTTTCAGTACAAATTCCCTTTCTCATATGTGTCACTAAGGCCAAGGTTTCAGTTTGGCAATATGATATTATTTTTAGATTAACAACTTACTTCTGATGAGGACAGCAACTAACAACCTCTTTTGCGTATTCAACATGTCATGGAGTTCAAACACAATTTTAGACAATTCAAACAGCACTCCAAAACTAGGTGGATCTGTAAATGCTAGACCTTTATTAGAAACAGTATTCATAAAGAGTCTTAAGTCACAAAATACTAACCTTTTCAGCTTTGGAAACCTAGAAAAGATTATATACGTTTAATTAAAAACAATAATAAAATTAAAATAGTCATCTGAGTCTTGACTTAATTTTCTTTCTTTCAAACTTGAATTAAAATAGGGGTTTAGTTTTAAAGAGATACTTTGCTTACAAATCCCTTAGATGTTATACATATATAATTGAATACAAACAAAATATATAAAAAGAAATTAGGTTTTGTAGCAGCTTTGGGGGTTAGATTACATCTCAATATATAATCTTGAACAAATAATAACAATGAAATAGAAAATCTAACTATCTTTCATTATACATCCTTAATTTTCAAATTAATAAGGGTATTTATTTTTGCATATCTTAGAGAACTTTCTTCAGGAAAGAAAATGGTTCATTACCAAAAATATGTCTGTTAAGATTTAGAGCTGTAATTACAAATACAAACTCAATAAAGAATGTACAATTAAATTAAAACTGCATCCCATAGCCCAAAAACTGCATCCCATAGCCCAATGGATGTTGCTTAGGTATTACTAAGACTTCATCTCAGCTATACCTGGGAGACAAAATCCTTAACAGAAGTAATCCAGACTATTTCTAGCCCAGGAGATCTTTCCAGAGAAAAAGAGTCCTTCCCAAAATCGCAACCTCCCTAGGGCAACATGGATGTTGCTGCAGGCAGGCTGCAGGCCTGTTGCTGGTGTGAGCCCACCAGATGTATTCACGTGCTGCTCAAAGCTACAGTCACTATTTAAAACACTTGGGAACTCTGACAGTTGTGATGTCAGAGCAGTTGCAGCAATCCCATATCTGGGAAATAAAATTATCACACTCTCTGTTTTAAATATAATGGGTCAAATCCACAATGCACAAAAATACATTGCAATACATTTAATGAGGATGTTTCCTATTGTTGTAGTGCCGCATATGTTTATGTTTTCTGTATGTCAGTCCACTTTTATGCCTTACATTATTTATTCTTTCCATTCCTTTTATTTCCCTCAGTTAGAAACAAAGTCAAGTAATGTCATCCAATCAATTAGCTCCTTGAGGACCATGAGGGAATGTCTCACAGATGGTTTGCAGACCAGTCACTGTAGGTTATGCTCCTTCCCCTACACAGCTCAGAGTTGCAGCATTCCTCAGCACACACAAAGTTCCCAGGGAGCTTTCAGGGGTGTTGTTTCAATGTGGCATGTTCACTGTGCCACAAACACAAAGACAAACATGGCATGTTTGCTCTGGCACTTGCTGCTCCATCCCCTCTTGGAATACAAGAGATGGAAAATGCAATGGATGCAGGGAGAGAACCACCCCACACCCAGAGCATAAACAGACATGAACTTCGTACAAGCCCCCTGTACTTGTTCCCTACACCCTTGTCATGTGCTTCCTTTTTATTTCACTTTTGGGGGTATCAAGTGGCACAGAAGCTGACTTGGCACATTTCCTGTGAGGATACCCTGCCAAGAGTACCATGTCACATTTTTCATCTCCCAGCTGGCTTGTGCGTTAACACCATCAGCTACATGAAAGAATACAGGGAGATGTCAGTGCTTGCCTCTACTTCAACCCAGTGCCGCTTTGCAGAGGTTTGTAGTGGGGGAAAGGTGTCTGTAACAAATCAAACATAAATATATGAAAAGTGAGAAAAATCTTGTGTCATCACTCAACATACAGAACTGGAGTGAGATAAAGCAGTTTCTGGCCATTTTGGAAGACAAGAAGCTTTCAAGTTTGAGGGTAGAGTGCCTTGCACATCACTCTTCAAAAGAAGATGGCCAAATAGGATCAAATATTTGCTCAGTTATTGCTCAGAGCTGCCAGGGAAGGATTGCCTCCTCTCTCTGTAGGTTCTACTGTACCCAGAGAGAAAGCCAGTGTTTCAAAAGTATCATGTTTTCTCATTTATTAATTTCACCCAGGTCAGAATTTGTCTTTTTAAAATCAAATTTGCAGTTTGTTTCTATACCAAATTTAGGGGTTTGTTTTGTTTTTGGTTTTTTTAAATAGCATTATCACATCCATCCCTCTCACAAATAAAAATAATCTGAAAAATATTTGCAGTGCTTTTGTTTTAACTCTCAGACGCCTCATCAGTATTCCTAAAAGTACAGAGACATTGTGAAGAGATGTATTGTAAAATGAATCAACCTTTCAAGGGAATGATGTCAGGATTTGGCATGTACAAACATGGGAACTTTCAAAGTTGTGTATTGGGGTTTTATTTTTTTCTTTAAGCTGGCTTCTGTCACCAATTAATCCCACATACGGTTCTTGGGTAAGCCACCTTTTTGTTGTTCTTTTTCATTCCTCAAAAAGAAAATCTGTACCTATCAATCTATGCACAGTATCTATTTAATCTATGGCAAGGATCCAGCTTTTTTCTACACAGCTTTCAGTTATTCACAGCTTGCTGTCAAGACTAATGCATGCCTATCAGTTTCTATCAATGCACAGTGGATGAATATGACATTGCATTTTTCCCAAATGCCACCAGGTTCAGCATGTAAAAAGAGCTCAGAATTTAGGCTATAGTATGGTGCCGTGGGCTCCGATTTGCATAAAGTTGCTTGGAGGGAGGATGTAGGAGCTCTTTGATAGTCATTCTTTGATAGCACTGCCACAGCACCTCGCTTGTGTTTTATTCCTTGGACAAAAATGAAATTTTTGATGTGTTGATTTGGGGCACAGAGAACCCCAGTAAAGTGCCTTGGTGAAAAAATGACAGTCCTGCTTTCTCTCTCTCTACACAGTCAAGGACAGATGGGCAAGGGCCACATGCTGGAGATGCTTTGTTCTTGTTGTGTCACAGGAACAGCATTTGCTTAAACCTGATGCTTTATTCTTCATCTAGATATCTGGATTACAGATATTTCCTACAGGTTAGTTCACATTTTACATCTCTCCTGTAATCTCATTCTGTTGACATGCAGTAAGTGATGACTTTCTGGTCAGTTCCAGAGATACTAGTTAAACTAACAGTGAAATTCTATTTTAGGGAATTCCTTCAGTTCAGTCTTATTATATTCGATCAGGATAGCTTGAGGATATTCACAGAGATGCAACTTCAAAAACCTCTCAATACATCAACTTCCCTTCAATATTTGTTGCAATATTTCTACATTCAGTAGAACAACATGGATTGTTGTTCTGTGTTGAACAACACAGAGATTATCAGTGGTGACTACACCAAAAATGTCCTCACTAAAAGAAGTAAAATTTAATATTTTTTAATAATTTTAAATTAATTAATTAATGAAAAAATTAATTCAAAAATTATTCCTATTTTTGATATGCATCAAGAAAATGTTATATCTCAAACAAGCCTTCTTTATCTATTTGTTCTTTTGCCTAGGTTCTTTATTTATTGGTTTTGCTCTCCAGAAAGTCAGTAAAGTCATTACACTAATGGGGGAGAATAATTTGAAGAAATACAGTAGGGAATTCTGATAGAACATTTAATTGCACATAATTAAAATAAAGATAGTAAAACTCATTTGGTTGTAGCTCATGTAGTATTTAATATGTGGAAAGCATAAACCATAAAGTGTAACCCTTCCTTTTACTGTATTATTCAACAAAGTCCTTGGGACTCACTGCTCAGCAACTGATGCAGATTAGGTAAGAAACAAGAAGGTAAAGCACTAAGGCCTATGCCTACCTTCAATTTGGAAAGAGGATGCATGAACCACTACTTGATGCAATACAGAAAGGTTGAATTTCAGCTGGACATGAAAAAATTCAGGCTGCTTTGGCTCTAATTATAGAAGATGGAGGATGCCATGTAATACAGCTTAAAGGATAATATGTAGGGAAAAGCTGATGGCAGATTTTCCTGCTTCCTGACATCCTTGTTTAGTCTGTAGCAAGCCTTGTGACTTGCTTGCACTGGCAGATGTGTGTGAAGATGTTCATAGCCAAGGCAGCTCTGGAGCATACAATTCTTGAACAATTACATCAAGGCACTATTCAGTACAACAGAAAAATTAAACAAGCAGAAATTTATCCATCATCAAGAATGTTGAGCTTTAATATCATTCTTATTGTGTTCATCATTCTCTTGTGCTATTGTGTTTATCATTCTCTTATGCAAACGACCCTGGAGGAGCAGGTGGGGAATGTAGTACTCCCAGGCAAACCTTGGCTGCAGTGACCATAAAATGGTGGGGTTGGAGACCCCCAGGGTGCTGAGGAGTCCACACAGCAAGCTCACTGCCCTGGACTTCAGGAGATCAGACTTTGCCTCTTCGAGGACCGACTCAGTAGAGTGTAAAATAATGGGTACAAAGGGAAAGGGGAAATTTAGGCTGGATATTAGGAAGAAATGTGTTATTGTGAACAGTGGTTAGATACTGGAACAGGTTGCCCAGAAAGACTATGGTTATCCTATCCCTGGAAGTGTTCAAGGCCGGATTGGATAGGGCTTTGAGCCATCTGGTTTATTGGGAGACATATTTAAGGTTCATTCTAACCTTTAACATTCTATGATTCTCTGATTCCTGTAGCCTGTGATGTAAGTAAAAATACTTCTTAAATGTATCGTGACATGGCATGGCTTCATTCAAGATTTGACACAGTGCCCTCAAAACTTAGTGTTGATGAATATGACCACTGTGAATACACTGTGCTTTATAATAGTGGGGCCTTGTACGGTATTAATTGGAAAGCTTATTTTGAACTTGAGTTTTCATAGTCTGAGGCAGGTTATTACAAAAGCTGTGATGAGAACATGAGCAAAAAGGGGGAAAATAAGGTTTCAACATACTTTGTCTTCTCAGTCTATGATTTCTCAAGATTCTGTTTTTAAAATGAACCTTTGCTAGTTTGGATTCTTGAGGTTTGATTTTTTAATTGTACTTCTCTTACATAGAGAATGTCTTCCTTTACATTTCCAGCTTGTTTTTCAATGCAGATATCTCTCACAATATGAACTTCCCCACTCAAAGATCCATGACTCATTTCTGTAACTCTATACCTATTCTGCACACATCCCATAAAGGAGCTGTTCCCAAGGTACTTAAACTAGCTACAATACTCAAAACTTCCCTCAGGCTAAATCTCTTCTAACATAAATTTCATGGAAAAGCTACTAACATTTTCCAGAGGCTATGAAACTATCATGACTATTAGAGTTTCAAAATCAGAATAGCAAACAAGCAGAAATTCTTTTTTCCCTCGTCTCCAGACAAAAAAAAAAAAAAAAAAAAAAA
>WEZZ01015903.1:21505-34246 GCA_013400585.1 Chloropsis cyanopogon | reverse complement strand
GTCACAAAATCGTCAACTTTTGTCAAAATGTCCACAGCAAAACCAGCCTGTGTGGCTCCCTCAGGATGCTGCACAGGCTCAGGGCCAGCCATATCTCCAGGAACTAGCCTGGCCTTGGTAACAGGGTGCTAATCCTTTGTCCATCCCTGTGCTACCATGCAGAAGCCCTTGAACAGCCTGTGCAGGGCCTGGAATGCCCTCCTGGATGGCTGTTGCTGGCAAAGAGTCCACTGCTTGGTGAGGGCATAGGCTTCCATCTGGGAAGGCAAGGCTTGGACTGGTATGTGGCTGTGCAGGCAAAATACTTGTGCTTCTCAAGGGGCAGGATCAGAGAATCCCTTTTCTGTATGATCTTATTTTCTTGGGACAGCTTTTTGTCACTTCTGTCTTCCCCTTGAGACAGACCCTGGACACTGTAGACTTCCTCTAGGGACAGATCTTAGTTGATGTAATCTTTCCACTCTTCCTGCTCTTCGGCAAAGGCTCCATCCTTGGTCTTAGGCACTAACAGGACTGATACCTCCAACTGTCCCTGTCCACTCCATGCTGTGGGCATGGGCTTCCAACAAGCGAGGTGAAGGACTGGGTGAGCAGCATGGGCTGTGCAGTGCAGCTGCCTGGCTCTCTGCCCCTGCATCTATCACCTGCACACTGAAGGCCAGAGAAGATGTTATTGTTGTCTCTTGTGCCTCAGCAGCTAGAGTTGCATGGTGCTCCCCTCCGTTAGGAGCTCTGGCCAGAGCTGGCTCAGAGGCTGTGGCACTCACTGGGGCAAGAGATGCTCAGGTCACTGGCTGCCTTTCCTGCTACCTCTGTGACCATGCTGCTGAGACAGCTAGGCCTCCTCTGGGTTAGCAGTGTGAGGGTCCTCATTGTTCTCTGGGCCCAGGGAGTTGTCCCAGATGCTCTAGCTGACATCATCTTCTGATTGGGACACCCCTTGCTCGCTCTTTTGTTGACGAGACTGGTTTTTTTCATTGTCATCTTCCCTTTGGGAGAGCTGTTTCTCATTGCTGTCTTCCCCTTGGGACAGGTCTTTGTCTTTCTCCTATTCCTGTTGGGACATTGTCTTTCCCATGGGAGATCTCTTTTTCATTGTCATTTTCCTACTGGGACATGCCTTTGCCGTAGTGATCTTCATCTTGTGGCATGTCTTTGTTGTCTTCATGCTGGGTAAATTTTTTGTCATTGTCCTCTGCCCTTTTGGACAGGTCTTTGTCTCTCCTGTATTCACCTTGGGACATAACTGTCATTCCCGTCTTTCTCTTGGGATATGTCTTTGTCATTGTTGTATTCCCATTATGACGTCTCTTTATCCCTATAATTTCTCACTGGACCAACTCTTCATCTCCTGTATTCACCTTGAGACAGGTCTTTCTCATTGTTGTTCTTGGTCTCTTGTCTTCATTTTGGGACAGTTCTTTGTCTTTGATGTCTTCCCTTGGCACAAGCTTTGCTATCCATCATCTTCCCACTCTTTCTCATATAGGGTGGCTTGATTGTTTGCACAGGCTGGGCTTCTCATCTTCACCTCCTGTGAAGGCTCTGTCTTGGACATAACGCTCAGATCCTTTGCAGTCTTGTGGTGCACCAGCTTTGTGCCATAGCAGAAAAATAATGCTGCTCTGTCCAGTGCCATGTCCTTGCATATCTGCCTGGGGAAGCTGATGTAACCATGCTGTGTGCCCAGTCTCACTGTTCTGCTGTGTCTCGGTGTCTCTGGCTCCACATGTAGTTCTTGTGTGTGATGTCATGCATAGGGATCTGGTTCTTGTCTTCTGCACCTGCAACATAGGCGTCGTGGTAGTGTGGTGTAGGCCTCAAGCTGTGAACACCTGTGGCTGTGCCTTGCTTATTGTGGATGCCCTGAGCAATGGGGACAAGTAGGTGGCTGTTGCTGGCCATCATGGTAGCTGTTCTCCTGCCTGTGGCAGAAGCAGTCATCTGCTGGCAGAGGAGGCAGTTTGTGTGTGCAGGAGTGCTGCCACCTGTATTGCTGGCAAATGGGCTGTCTCTTCCTGTGCCACTCTGGTGTGGACAAATGTCCTGGGTTGACTTTATGATGCTTGTATCCCCAAATTGTCTGTTCTGTTTATGTTAGATATTGAGTTCTGTACCTTTAAGACTGGTTCTGAGAGTGAAGGGGGAGAAAAAAGAGCGAAAGAGCGCAGAATTTGTTTTGAGAGACTGCTTGCACTCCACATTCTGCTCTGCTGTGGTGTCTACAGCACAGACAACGGACAGCGGGACAGAGGTTTTTTTTTTACTTTTAGTTAGTTTCTAGCTAGCTGAGGCAGAGAAGTTCCCTGGACTGTGGTTCCTGTTTTTTTCTTTGGACCTGTTCGAACCTGCTCTGGACTGAACACCCAGCAGAGCACCGGCAGCTTGCACCTGTGGCCCACCGGGCCAGGCCTGGGCCGCGGCATTTCCAGCGCTGGAGAGACTGAGAACAGACTGAGTGAGCCCAGCTGCACTCCATGGAGGGGACTGTCTGAGTGTGTCATCTCCTCAGATCTCCTCAGATTGGCAAGAAGTTTTATTGCTTGATATAATTCTCTCTTTTGGGTTTTTATGCTTGTAGATCCTTTGTTTGTTAAATAAATAGTTTTTTCCACCTTTCTCTAAGGAAATGTTCTTCCCAAACCAGTTGGGGGAGGGGTCGATTGAATCTGCTTTCTAGAAGAACCCCTTCAGAGGTTTCTTCCTAAATTTGCCCTAAACCAGGACAACAAGGCAGTGACACACTGTACCAGGCTGTTCATCTGCAAGAGAAGCTGGGGAGAGTGACTGCCTGACTGTGGCCCTTGCTCCTGCCTCCCGCCTGTTTCTCCTGCCTGCCTGTCAGCAGTTCCTGGGGGTAGGAAGACGTTCAGTTCTATCTCCCCCAGTCTCCTTACATCAGTGTGATATTCCCAGTATCCTGAGAACTCTTTGGGCAGGGAAACCTTGGCACCCTGCCAAAGATGACACCTGGCTTTGGCTGCCTTGCAGTGCTGCCAACGTGTGCCTGCATCTGCCTCAGGTCCACCTGAGGGAAAGTGGAAGCATGGGATGGAGGTGGCAGCCTTGGCCAGAGGCAGAGCCCTGAGACAGCTTCATGATGCCCAGTCTGTACAACAGAAGCCAATTTTTAACCTTGTCTTTGTAGTGACAGGATAATGGACCACTGTAGCAGTGAGGCGGTAAATGCCTCTGCCTTCCCTACAAGCATCCTTGTGTAGACAAAATTTGGGCAGGCACACGACACACACACAGCCAAACACTCAAGCATGCAATGGAGAGCAGACAGATGAGATGCAGGAGGATCTTCTGTGTGGGGTTCCAACAACAGTTTATTGGGTCCAGAGACAGAAGATCCGGCACACTGGAGGGTCTGGAATATAAGTATGGGAAAGAGGGGGCGGAGCAGAGCATCGGGGCCAATGGTTTGAGGGCACAGGGGCAGTACAAATGGCTGGAACCAATAGGGAATGCCAGGGTGGATAGGTGGGGTTATGTAAACCAATGGGGTAACAGGGAAGGGAGAACTTCCTAGATCATGAACATATAAGGGTGGAAGGGATAGGGAAGACCAACAGGCGAATAGGTGACACCATCGCCTGTCTCCCTGGCCTGGGTCTCTCGAGGCCTATACACTGGCTGGCTCTAGCCCTGAGGCACGGCACCAAGTGTGGCCGCCCCAATGTGGCTGGCTTGGCCCATTTGGGTGGCGGTGCAGCAGGACCAGCTGCTGTGGCTGGTACAGCACTGCGAAGAAGGAGGCTGGTAGCACACGCCGAGGAGGAAGGTAAAGGAGGCGAAGTAGACCAGTGCGTGGTGTCTCAGAGAGGTTTATTTCCCTGAGGGGAACCAGAGGCAAATGGCACCCCCCTCAGGGTTGCACCAACTTAAATAGAGGGGTGGGACCCACGGGGCAAACCAATCAGTGAATATAGGGGGTGTAACCGAAGGTGGGCTTAAACCATACACAAACCAATAGGGATAACAGAGGAGGGTGCAACTTACCATACAACCCATCTTCAACTGAGTTCCACATAAATGGCAGGGAACATTCTGGATGGAAGGGAAGGGTTTACAGAGATTGACAGGGAAGGGAGGCAGGGTTTCCTGGAGTGACAGGGAAGGTTGTGAAAAATAGGGATGGGCTAAGGGATGAGGGACAGGTGCAGGGGAGGTACTCAGGTCAGGGCAAGACCATCAAAACAGGGGTACGTAGAACCAGACTAAACCATTTAAGAACAAACGGTGAACTTACAAAACACACTACCACAAATAGGGAAGACAGAACTGGGGTAAATTAACATAGTGTTGCAGAGCGCCATGGGGGAAGCCTTCTGTCTCACTCTAGCTACGGGCGGATGCCCAGAGCCTGGAGGTGCATCCTTCCAGGGCATTGCCACTGCCCATTTTCCAGTAGGCTCATGGGCTTCCACAGATCACCACTTTATCATCAAGCAGGATCGTCTTCACAAAACCCACATGTTTTTTCTGTGTACAAGTTTGAGGATCAATCCCACAGCCAGCCAGTAGGAGAGAGGAAGTAACCACACAAAATGAAGAAGAATAGAGCCGATGTTCCTAGCTCTTAAAATTAATCCCACACCTATTCACAGCCCAATTTTCAGGGCTGTACATCAAAGCACAAGTATTTATGGCTGTACTTGATCCTTTGGTATGCACTTTCCCATGGGAGAAGAGCTGTTAATCAAGGTCAGGATGGCCCAAGCGGGCCGCTGCTTCTACAATCTGTCAGTTATTTAAAAGGTGGGAAATGTGAGAGGAAAAGGACAGGAAACATGAGGTAAAGAAGGGAGGGAAATGTGAAGGAAGAAAAGGGCAGGAAGCAGGAGGAGCAAAGTGTGAGAAACATGAGAAAAGAAAAAGGCCTAGAAAATGTAGTGGGGAAAGGTTGGGACATGTGAGGAGAAAATTGTGAGAAACATTGGGGGAAAATTGTGGGGAATATGAAGAGAAAAGGTCAGGAAATACGACTGAAAAAGTGATATGAAATGTGAACCTCCCACTCCCGGTCCCATCACCAGCTCTGGACGCCACTGCAGCCCCACTGAGCCTGAAGTTCATTGCAACCTCCCCCATATGTCCCCTTGCTCTCATATGGCTCCCCCAGTGTTGCGGCCCATGTTTTTGTCCCCAGATATGGTTTCTTGTCGCCGGTTACCCACTATCCACCTTGTGGTCAGTCATCCTCACCTGGCTAGCTGGTGAATGACAAGCAGCAGGGGGCACCAACCTGTCACTTGGAAGAGCGGGTGGGCACCTTCATGGGTCTGCCTTTGGATCTCTCTGGCAAGTCGACAGCGACAAAGGAAGAGGCGGACACTTCCAGGAGGATCCACTGGTCACTTTATTACCCCAGAGGGGTGGCTGATGACATGAGCTCCTACACAGACCTGGACAGCTTCCAAAAGGGACCCCGAGAGCTGTTGACACCAGGTTATGTTGGGAGTAGGAATGATTACAATGGTCCCATGGGAGTCCAGGTAGGAGGGACGAATGTGAGGATTGACATGGGGCCTTCCCTATCCAGGACGGAGGTAGGAGGGGTTCAGGGAAGTGGCCCTATCACGATGCAGTCCCAATGGAAACTTCTAGTAGGAAAGGCAGGGACTGGGGTGATAGGCAGGTGTAGGGAAGGAGGGGTAAAGGGATGGACATCTGGTACTTAGGAGGGATACAATGATTGACAAATGGGAGAAACCAAGTGGTTGGGGGTACAAAGAATGAACCAAGTCATACAAATATTGATAACAAAGAACATGCACCACAACAGTTTCTCCCAGAGCCCCTGTCCTTACAAGTTGGTTTCTCCCTGATNTAGCCCTGAGGCACGGCACCAAGTGTGGCCGCCCCAATGTGGCTGGCTTGGCCCATTTGGGTGGCGGTGCAGCAGGACCAGCTGCTGTGGCTGGTACAGCACTGCGAAGAAGGAGGCTGGTAGCACACGCCGAGGAGGAAGGTAAAGGAGGCGAAGTAGACCAGTGCGTGGTGTCTCAGAGAGGTTTATTTCCCTGAGGGGAACCAGAGGCAAATGGCACCCCCCTCAGGGTTGCACCAACTTAAATAGAGGGGTGGGACCCACGGGGCAAACCAATCAGTGAATATAGGGGGTGTAACCGAAGGTGGGCTTAAACCATACACAAACCAATAGGGATAACAGAGGAGGGTGCAACTTACCATACAACCCATCTTCAACTGAGTTCCACATAAATGGCAGGGAACATTCTGGATGGAAGGGAAGGGTTTACAGAGATTGACAGGGAAGGGAGGCAGGGTTTCCTGGAGTGACAGGGAAGGTTGTGAAAAATAGGGATGGGCTAAGGGATGAGGGACAGGTGCAGGGGAGGTACTCAGGTCAGGGCAAGACCATCAAAACAGGGGTACGTAGAACCAGACTAAACCATTTAAGAACAAACGGTGAACTTACAAAACACACTACCACAAATAGGGAAGACAGAACTGGGGTAAATTAACATAGTGTTGCAGAGCGCCATGGGGGAAGCCTTCTGTCTCACTCTAGCTACGGGCGGATGCCCAGAGCCTGGAGGTGCATCCTTCCAGGGCATTGCCACTGCCCATTTTCCAGTAGGCTCATGGGCTTCCACAGATCACCACTTTATCATCAAGCAGGATCGTCTTCACAAAACCCACATGTTTTTTCTGTGTACAAGTTTGAGGATCAATTACACAGCCAGCCAGTAGGAGAGAGGAAGTAACCACACAAAATGAAGAAGAATAGAGCCGATGTTCCTAGCTCTTAAAATTAATCCCACACCTATTCACAGCCCAATTTTCAGGGCTGTACATCAAAGCACAAGTATTTATGGCTGTACTTGATCCTTTGGTATGCACTTTCCCATGGGAGAAGAGCTGTTAATCAAGGTCAGGATGGCCCAAGCGGGCCGCTGCTTCTACAATCTGTCAGTTATTTAAAAGGTGGGAAATGTGAGAGGAAAAGGACAGGAAACATGAGGTAAAGAAGGGAGGGAAATGTGAAGGAAGAAAAGGGCAGGAAGCAGGAGGAGCAAAGTGTGAGAAACATGAGAAAAGAAAAAGGCCTAGAAAATGTAGTGGGGAAAGGTTGGGACATGTGAGGAGAAAATTGTGAGAAACATTGGGGGAAAATTGTGGGGAATATGAAGAGAAAAGGTCAGGAAATACGACTGAAAAAGTGATATGAAATGTGAACCTCCCACTCCCGGTCCCATCACCAGCTCTGGACGCCACTGCAGCCCCACTGAGCCTGAAGTTCATTGCAACCTCCCCCATATGTCCCCTTGCTCTCATATGGCTCCCCCAGTGTTGCGGCCCATGTTTTTGTCCCCAGATATGGTTTCTTGTCGCCGGTTACCCACTATCCACCTTGTGGTCAGTCATCCTCACCTGGCTAGCTGGTGAATGACAAGCAGCAGGGGGCACCAACCTGTCACTTGGAAGAGCGGGTGGGCACCTTCATGGGTCTGCCTTTGGATCTCTCTGGCAAGTCGACAGCGACAAAGGAAGAGGCGGACACTTCCAGGAGGATCCACTGGTCACTTTATTACCCCAGAGGGGTGGCTGATGACATGAGCTCCTACACAGACCTGGACAGCTTCCAAAAGGGACCCCGAGAGCTGTTGACACCAGGTTATGTTGGGAGTAGGAATGATTACAATGGTCCCATGGGAGTCCAGGTAGGAGGGACGAATGTGAGGATTGACATGGGGCCTTCCCTATCCAGGACGGAGGTAGGAGGGGTTCAGGGAAGTGGCCCTATCACGATGCAGTCCCAATGGAAACTTCTAGTAGGAAAGGCAGGGACTGGGGTGATAGGCAGGTGTAGGGAAGGAGGGGTAAAGGGATGGACATCTGGTACTTAGGAGGGATACAATGATTGACAAATGGGAGAAACCAAGTGGTTGGGGGTACAAAGAATGAACCAAGTCATACAAATATTGATAACAAAGAACATGCACCACAACAGTTTCTCCCAGAGCCCCTGTCCTTACAAGTTGGTTTCTCCCTGATTTCCTCCCACCTTGCTCCAATTTACCTTGTTCTCTTCTATCCCCCCATATTTGGTTGTCCCTGGCATCTCTCTCCTTTGTCAATCTCTTACCCCTTCTAGAAAGTTCTGTTAATTCCGGTCTGTTATTGGTTGTGTCTTATGTAATCCCTTTCCTATTGGTCCTGCCCCTGCAGCCACTCCTCCATGAAACACCGTGCCTCATCTCTATTGGTCCCGACTGTTCCTTTATAACCCCCTGTTACCCATGCTCCTCACTCCTTGCCCTCAGAGTGCCTGTTCAGTTGAGACCTTCCCTCAATAAAGCTGGATGTTACCCCAGGACAAAGAGTGCTTCTCATCTTTTACCTGGGTGGTTGGCTGCAGTGCTGCTATGGACTTGAAGCAAAGCTCCCGTAGAAGGCGACCAGGATCCCGCTCCCAAGGGGTCCCTCGTCCCACACACCTGTCACCAGGTGCTGGGACTTTGGAGAGCTAGCTGGGACCAGGCATGGCAGCACCCCAGTCCACTAGGTCGCCCCAAACTCAGCTGGCACCTCACATTTCAGCCCAATACAGACTTTAAAGCCTCTTACAGCCACTGTCAGCCCCTTAGGGTCCCCTTTGTACCCCATGAGATCTACCCCCAGCCCATTGCAACCCCTGATGCCATCCATCCCCATGTAGTGCCTGTGACATGCAGAATCACAAAATTTTCTAGGTTGGAAGGAATCTACAGAGGATTGGTGTATTGATACCATAACTGAGGAAGCTTACACTAGTAAGACTGGGGATGAAAGAATCACTTCATGATCTTCCTTACCAGCTACTGAGTCTGTTTGCTGACTCTGTTGGCTGAAATCAGATGGTCAGAGAGGAGTCCTTCCTGCTTGCCCCACTGCCTGCCCTGCCTGGGTGAACCATTGTGTCAACTGGCATGCCATGCCCTCACTGCCATTCTGTGTCATGTGCTGGATTGTTGTCCTGGTTTAGGGCAAATTTAGGAAGAAACCTCCGAAGGGGTTCTTCTAGAAAGCAGATTCAATCGACCCCTCCCCCAACTGGTTTGGGAAGAATACTTCCTTAGAGAAAGGTGGAAAAAACTATTTATTTAACAAACAAAGGATCTACAAGCACAAAAACCCAAAAGAGAGAATTATATCAAGCAATAAAACTTCTTGCCAATCTGAGGAGATCTGAGGAGATGACACACTCAGACAGTCCCCTCCAAGGAGTGCAACTGGGCTCACTCAGTCTGTTCTCAGTCTCTCCAGCGCTGGAAATGCCGCGGCTCAGGCCTGGCCCGGTGGGCCACAGGTGCAAGCTGCCGGTGCTCTGCTGGGTGTTCAGTCCAGAGCAGGTTCGAACAGGTCCAAAGAAAAAAACAGGAACCACAGTCCAGGGAACTTCTCTGCCTCAGCTAGCTAGAAACTAACTAAAAGTAAAAAAAAACCTCTGTCCCGCTGTCCGTTGTCTGTGCTGTAGACACCACAGCAGAGCAGAATGTGGAGTGCAAGCAGTCTCTCAAAACAAATTCTGCGCTCTTTTTTCTCCCCCTTCACTCTCAGAACCAGTCTTAAAGGTACAGAACTCAATATCTAACATAAACAGAACAGACAATTTGGGGATACAAGCATCATGAAGTCACCCCAGGACATTTGTGCACTTCTGTTCACCTTGCTCCGGGTCACTCAGACTTTCTAGAGCTGTTTAAATCTCCCTCGGATGCTCCTTGCACTGGCCCTTCCTCATCTGGTGCCTGCTGAAGGCTGCCAAGTCCTGGTGAGACTTGGAGCTGATGATCAGATGTTCCTAATCTCAGAAACACCCCTATTCAGCTCAAAAACACACCAAGATACATGTGCCCATCACCCAGCTATCCTGCTGTTCTGTTTCTTCATGCCTCAGAACAGGACTTGTAGCCATGAATGTGACATTCCAGAAAGTTCTCTGTGGTGAGGCCTCCCAATGGCTAGGGGCCCTATTCCTCACCCAGGGGTCCTGCCTTTCTGCCCCCAATTCCATGTTCCCATGGGGATCCACCAGCCATCCTTGTCCCTCACAAGGGACTCACCAGCCCCCCTAGTTCTATGTCTCCGTGGGGATCCACCTGCTCCCTTTGTCCTTGTGTCCTCATAGTGACCCACCAGGACTCCCAGTCTCCATGTTCCAAACATTCCCCTTTATTCCCATGTCCACAGAGTCCCTTGTGGGGCTGGAGGGAGTATTGGGACCCACAGGGACATTGGTCATTTCTCTCAGTCACACGTGTGGCCCCTCAGCCCTTTTTGCAGTGCTTTTCTTCTCCTTTGCCCATGTGACCTTTGCATTTCTTTTACAAAACTGCCACCATCTTGACCCACAAGGTGTTTTCCATCTTACTTTACTGCAGTACAGGCCCCGGCTGGGAAGCTCCAGAGGGACTATCCATGGTGGCCCTGTAGCTGCATGACCCTTGTGACCTTGTCTAGGAGATGGCCAGCCTGTGCCAGGTGCAGTGGCAGCCCTGACCGGCCAGTTTACCCCTGGTATCCCCAGGCTGGATTGGATGGAGAGGCTGCCAAAGGTCATGGCAACCATTCAGGAACCAGCTCCTGCCATAGTGTCAGCCTCTTACCCTGGAGCCACCCAACAAACAGACCTTCCCCACTTCACTGTGTCTGCTGCCAGAGGCTTGGAATCTCTGCAGGATGATACCAAGAGAACATTTGAATGCTCATCTGAACCCTCGTATTCTCATTTCTTGGAGTCCAATGAGTGAGATGGCAACTCACTTTATGTACAAGGAAAGAAGCACTGTAATACAGCAAAGAAGAAACACTTCCAAATTGCAGTCTGGGAAACCAAAACATAAGAAACAGTGGCTGGCATGTCACTGAAATGTCAGGAAGAATAAAACTCTCTAACACTGTAATTTCAGTATTAGGAAGCAAACATTATTTTGGTGTTAGTTGTGGGGGATACTGCTCTTCCTAGTGTTTCAACACATATAAAGTTCCAAAATTATCGCTTATCTATACAAAGCATATAATATCTAAATTCCCAGAATTCTCCTCCACTTTTCAGAAGCCATTTACATATGCAGAGGTGTACATCTTAAAGTGGAGCATGCACATGCAGTTTGGGAAATGGTCTTGAGAGGGTCTCTGGAGATTGTTTGGAGGATTGCCCCCACCTTACTTTCTCCATTCAGTCCTGAGAACAGGACTCAAGGATTGTCTCCTGCCCTGCTGGCTTTTTTGAGCAACTTCTCGCCTTGGTTAGGCAACTTTTTTATGATTTGTAAAACTTCAAACAATGCAACTCAGTTTTTCTTGACCTAGTTGAGATACTGTAAGCAATATGACTACGGAGTATTTATGTCAGCCCCACCTGGGAAGGGCATCCCCACCTGCAGCCCCTGGGACCAGTGTGAGACCTGTCGTGCAGGGGCTAATGCTATGCACAAGATGGTGGCCTGGATGCTGTCCCAAGGAGGCAGTGCCTCCTAGCACTCCCCACAGCTGCTCCAATTCTAGCCTCAGCGTCTTGGTGTTGCTGTCCCCAGGGCCACCCTAGGGCTGCCTGGGGCCATCCTGCCCAAGACCCTGTGTCTCTCTGCCCTAGAGCATTGTGGGTGTGTGTTTAGATGATTAATAGACAATAGGTTCATTAATGTAGTATTGCAGCTTTGTTCTGTATACACAGAGAAACACAAAGCAATTTGTAACCTTATCTGCGAGCTACTTAAAAAAAGCAGGAAATGTGAGGGGTACAGGCCGGACACAGGAGTGAAAAAGGGAGGAAAGGATGAGGGGAGAAAAGGGCAGGAAACATGAGGAGGAAAGAGTAAGAAATGTGAGAGGAGAAAAGGTAATGTGAGGAGAAAAGTGGGAGAAACATGAAGGCAGAAAAAGGCCAGGAAACAGGAGACGAAAAGGGCATGAAACATGATGAGAAAAGTGGGAGAAACTTGAGGGGGAAATTCTGAGAAGTGTGAGAGGACAAATGTGGGAAACATGATGGGAGAAGTGTGAGGGCAAGAGGGCAGAAAACATGAGGGAAAAAGAGGATAGGAAGTGTGAGGGGTAAAGTGGGAGAAAGGTGAAGGGAAATGGTGGACAATGTGAGGGGGTAAAGGGCAGGAAACCTAAGGAGAGAAAAGGGCAAGAAATGTGATATGGAAAGTGTCACAGGAAGGATGAGGGGAAATGTGTGAGAAATGTAAGGGGAAAGGGTAGGAAGTGTGAAGGGAGACAAAGGGCTGCCAATGTGAGGGGCAAAGTGAGACAAATGTGAGAGAAAAGTGTTGCAAATGTGAGAGGGGAAAGAGCAGGCAACTGAGAAGAGAGAAGGGCAAGGAAATTTGATGGGGAAGTGCAAGAAATGTGGGAAGGAAAGAGTGAAAAAAAAACAAGGGGAAAGCATGAGAAACACTTAAGGGGAAGGTGTGAGAAAAATAGGGGTTGAAGTGCAAGAAATGTGAAGGGGAAAGTGTGTGTAGTGGTTTTGTTTCGCTAATTTGAGATTCCTTTAATTTTTAAAAGACTTTCTTTGTTAATATACTAATTCATGTGGTGAGTTTCAGTGATACCTACTTACTCAGGCACCTCCTGCTGTGAGATAGGATTAGGAGAAAGGTAAGGCAGGCTCAAAATTTTAAAAGAGTATAAAGAAAATCTTAACAATAGTAACCAATAGGGAAAAAACCAAAACAAATTATTCAGAACACTTTTCCTTGCCCTACAGCTTTTTTTTTT
>WEZZ01015903.1:260-16858 GCA_013400585.1 Chloropsis cyanopogon | reverse complement strand
CCTTGAAAGAAAGCCGATTCCCTACGTGTGTTTTGTTGGGGGCGTACAGCGACAGCCAGCCTAGCGTACATGGCCCTCCAATAAAACGAGAGGGGATTCCTGCCCAGGCTAATTTACCACACACCCCAACAAAATTCCAGTCCCCTATGTGGCACATATGCAAGTAGTTTAAGGCACTGCTCCTCCACATCTGCTGGTGGATCATCATGAGAATATTGTCTCTGGTCCTGAGCACGATGTAGAGCAGGACGGACACATCTGGCAGGTATCCACTGTGTTCTGGTGTCCATAGAAACACACGCATGCCCACATCCCCAATTAATGAGGTCCCATGGACCTTCCCACTTGTTTGTCGTAATGTCCTTTATCATTACCTTAGGTTTGGGTGAATGGACATCACCAGGCAATTGCAGTGATAGGAAATTATTTAAAATTACTGGATTTTGAGATTGCTTCAGTACTCTTAAATAATTTAATGTGTAAACAGCCTTGGCCACTTTGCTCTGTGGGGTTTCACCACACATTTCCTTGGAAAAACAAAAAGGTTTTGTTTTTCTAACATACATTTTAAAGTGCCATGTGCCCTTTCTACAATGGCCTGTCCAGTTGCTTGTCAGGGAATACCAGTTTGGTGGGCCGCACCCCAGAGCTGTAAAAATTGTTTAGTTTTTGTGATGTGTATGCAGGTCCATTATCTGTTTTTATGTTACAAGGGATACCCAAAGCAGCAAGGGCTAATTGTCAGTGTGCAATGGCATCCTGACCTTTCTCTCCTGAACGTACTGATGCCCATATGGCAGAAGAAAAAGTATCAATTGATACATGCACATATTTTAATTTTCTAAATTCTTGAATATGTGTGACATCAGTTTGTCATATTTGTAGTGCTTTTAATCCTCGGGGATTAACCCCCATCTGTAATGGAGCAGTGTGGCCCTGGCAACCAGCACATTTGTTTACTATGTTACGAGGCTCTGTGCTGGAAAGCAGAAATTGTCTCTGTAGGGCTTGAATGCCTTGGTGAAAGAAGGCATGTAATGCCTTTGCCTGAGCTAGCATATCTGGCTGTGGTGCTGTCCAGGCAGGGCCAGCCAGGTGGTCTGCTGTCCTGGATTGTAAGATAAGAGTATATTCTATTTTCCATCTGTTAAGGGTGGTGCAGTCTGTCTTCTCTTAATTGAGCAGATTGCTTATCTCTTCCACAAACCAATCCCCACTCTGGGAAATATATTCACTTAATGGGCCATTAAGAAAAGCTCTGCCCGGTGGGAGGGAGCCAAGCATCTCAAACTGGATATAATCTGAGCTTTTGGGACACCAAACCAGTTTCTTCACTGGATTCCCAGAGGAGCAGCCTTTTCTCTGCTGGATTCCCAGAGAAAGACCGGGCCCATCTACACCACCACTGGACCTTCAGAGGAAACTACATTTTTCTTTAGGATCCCTGCTTCAACAGAACCACATCTGTCACTCCAGGAGGACTGTAGCCACCATTCAATAGGGACTGCTGCCACCACCCTGACCCACAGGGTGTCAGGTTGTATTCTGACTCTGTCAGTTTTTCTTTTATACTATTGCATTTGGGTTTTCTTGTTTGTTTGTTTTGCTTTCCTAGTAAAGAACAGTCATTCCTATTCCCATACTTTTGCCGGAGTGCCCCTTAATTTCAGAATTATAATACTTCGGAGGCAGGGAGTTTATGTTTTCCATTTCAAGGAAGGCTCCTGCCTTCGTTAGCAGATACCTGTCTTTCAAACCAAGACATCTGCTCATGCATTGCCCTCTGTAATAAAACCTGGGAGATTTGTGTGACTTCTAATATGGAGAATATAATAAGGGCAAGTTCTGGTTTGAATGGTGTGCCACAAGGTTTTTAGCAAGCCAAATAATTGTGCATTGTTAACTTCCTTTAATAGAACTCAGTCCATTTTTTGTGTTATATCTGCAACATACGCAGAGTCAGTAACTATATTCAAAGGAGTGTGGGGAAAAGGCTGAAAAGCCGTGGCTACAGCACATAATTCCACTAACTGAGGTGACCCATTCTCTTGTCCTTCCAATATTTGCTAACCAGCTCCTTCCTCCGATGTCACAATGGCCTTGCCCATTTTCCCAGACCCATCAGTGAATATAGTAATTCCCTTTAAATATGTTCGACTGTTCAAGGGTTTTAGGGATCACTCAGTGGTCTTACTCATTTGCAGCAATATATGACTTGGTAAATGGTAGCAAATCTGCTCCTTGAAGTTTTGTAAAGCACTTTGTAAAGATGTGCTGTTGGCATAGCACCATTCAAATTCTTCTTATTTTACAAGTAAAATGATTTTGAGTGGATCTTTTGCAATCAATTGCAAACATCTTTGATGGCATTTAATAATTAATTGGGCAGTTAATTCATAGATGGTAGGGGCTGGTTTTTTTGGTTGATGGGACAAGAACATCCACTCTAAAACATGCAAAGGGTCAGACCACTGAGTATCTCTAAGAGACAGTCTGAAGATATCTGCCTTACAATCATCTCAAGGACAGAGACTGAAACCCTAAAAACCTCAAAAGGACTTTGCACAGGAGTCCTGGCCTGGTTGAGGTGGGATGTTTGCCAAGTGTTGCCTGCAGGTGTGCCCGCTCGGAAGTGGTACAAAATTAGTGCAGGTCACGGTAGACTGTGCCGTTCTTGCTGCCAAGGTGGGCAAGGACTGCACTGAACTGAAAAGGAATGACCTGTCCTGTACATTGTTCCTGTACACTTGTCCTGTTCCCTTTTCCCAGAGCCATGGGCCTCATGACAACGGTTGTAGATTTCCCTACCTTTTGGCCAGTTGCCCCTCACTTTCGTAAAGGACTATAAAGGGACTTTCTAAACTAACTTACTTTGAGATCTCCCCATGGAAAGAAGACGAATCTATTGGCAGAGGACAATGAGGACTTCGTCTCATCCGTTGGTAGCTATTGCCCCCCTCTTCCTTTCTCTCTAGCCTTTTACTTTGTTTTCTTTGTATTTTTCTCTCTCTCCTCTCTCGCGTAATTGTGTTGTGGGCACTCAATAAAGGTGCACTGTTTTGATTAAAACTGAAATCCATTTGTGTCTTTTGCACTCTGAGATCGATAAACGAACCATCACAACCCCCGCTTGTATTAGCAGATTGTGACAGTATCTCATTGTCTAACTGACACTGACTCAGTGTCAGACTGCTGAGTATCCCCTTGTACAATATATGTCGCTATTAAAATATCAATGTAGTGGTAACAGTAAGCCCTTGGGATGATGAACGAGCTTGTGCAACATACCATTGGAAAAATTGTGGGGCTACTTTTCCTTCCTTGAGGGAGTACTTTCCATTGATAACGCTCCACTGGTGCGTTATTAATGGAAGGCACAGTAAAGGCAAACCTTGGGGTATCATTTGGATGCAGTAGAATGGTAAAGAATCAATCTTTTAGATCCACAAATAGGATATCCCAATATATTGGCAGGAATCATTGTGGGAGATGACATAGCTGGCTGTAAGGCTCCCATGCTCTTCATGACTGCCTTGATCTTTCTTAAATCATGGACCAGCCTTCATTTTCCAGATTTCTTTTTTATAAAAAACACAGCGGTGTGCATCGGGGCGTTCTGCCAACAATGCACTCCCGCTTGGGGTGGTGGTATGGCCCCAGGTGATCAGGCGACATTCTGCTGGGCAAACACCCCACTGGGGGTGGCAGCATGGTCCTGGAGGGTGTCAGGGCGCTCCCTTTGTGTGAGTCTCCAAGAGGCTTTATTCTCCGGCAGGTGACAGGGACAAAGAACCAACCTTTGGTGCAGTGTAACAACTTATAAAGGGGGGAGGTCTTAGGGGTAGATACAATGCATCAACCAATCAGGGAGAATCAGGGGAGGAGTACAAGGCAGGGATACATAACCTCTCAACCAGTGGGGGGTGTGAGGGGAGGAGAGCACTGTCTTTTAACCAAGTGGAACTCAGGGATTACATAAATGACATGGAAGGTTCTGGAAGGGGAGGCTGGGTTTACATTAACTGACAGGGGAGAGGGGCAGGGTTACAATAACTGACAGGTTGTAGTGGTTTTGGTTCACCAATTTCAGATTTTCCCGATTTTAAAACTTTCACCTTTCCCAGGTCAATGCACCAATTAGTGACCTGGGTGCTGGTCACTCACCCAGGCACCTCCTGCTGTGAGATAGGGTCAGGAGAAAGACAACGCAGGCTCCAAATCTTCAAAGGATAATTTCCCGCAGGACTGGGGCATTGAACATTGCACAGATATTCTGTACTCTCCAACTGGCCAGGCAATAATTGAATGAACTCGAGTGTTCAGAGCCTGTAGAGGACCATCAAACACCAGAGGTCAGCCAGCCATGTTAGTCAAGGACCCAGAGACACAAAAGACCCAAGGGCCATTCAACCTTGTTACTTGGGGGTGTGGATATGCCTGCGTGTCCGCACCCTCAGGCCCGAGGTGTATCCCGAGAAAGTTTGTCAGACCATATATACCATTCAAAGATAAAGGCTGTTTTTTTCCTGTTGTTGAGCAGCCTCCATGACATTAGCAAGAGGGACTTCTCTCCCTGTATGAACTGAAGAAAGACTTTTTTAGAGGTGGCAAGCAGACTGGAAGTTCTGGGGTTTGTTTCTTTACATTGTCAGTGGAAAAGACAAGGTTGTGGGGCAAGGAGAAGTGTTCTTAATGGTTTGTTTTGATTCCTTTTTTTCCCTGTTAGTTACTGTTAATAAAATTTTCTTTACATAGGGATCTGTACCAAGAACCCCCATTAACGCATACGCCAGCAGCTTTGATAAAGAAGGACGAGGCAGTCCAATAGCTCGGGGAAAGCTCAGTTTATGGAGGGGAGGTGTCTCTCTGAGAGTCCCAGGAGCCAGAAGACCCCAAAATGAAGGTTGCAGGAGGTTAAAAGGGGAGGAATACAGCCAATAGGGTTTGAGTGAGGGAGGAGATAGGAGAGTGGTAATGGGATTACAACCAATGGGATAAGGGTAAGGTAATACAGAGCAAATGAGAAACCAGGTACCATTGAACTTTCCAGAACAGGGGTGTAAGTCAGGGGGTGGAGTCACAGTGTTTGACACAAGGGTGATAGCCATATATGGAGGGAGAGAGAGAATGAGAGAATTGGAGCAAGGGGATTGAACCAGGATAAACCATCAACTGAAGGGGTTTGGGGAGAAAGGAAAAACCATGTGGAGGGGGGACACATGGGCCACAATATCTCCCCCTTTTTATTTTTTAATTATAAGCTTTGTCTTTTTCCTCATTGGTTTTTTTGATGTTTGGAGGTAGAATGGGCATGGGATGCATATTTGGGAACCACTGATCTTCAGGAGGAGCCCTTGGAACAAAGGCAGGATTAACTGAGAGGGTAGGGGTGATGGCATTAATACAGAGCTTCTTGAAAATTGTTAATATAACTATAACTATAAAAATTGTGAGGACAAAATACAGAACAGTCTTGGCAATGGAAGAAGCCCACGATGACAGTCCCCACCCTTTGAAGATGTCTCCCAGCCAGTCTGATTTGTTGACTTGTAGCTGTTCAATGAGGCCACACATCTGATTGGCTGTGTCACGCACTCACTCTGCTCAGGAAGATAAATTGAAACAACATAAACCTTTGAATTCAGAGCAATTATGCTTGCGTAACAAAAGTAAGAAATTGATAGCAGCCCTGTTTTGGAGAGTGGCCTGTCTAGTTATTTCACCGTCTGACAGGAGGTCTGATAAGGCAGATGATGTTAAATTGGCCTGCTTTGCCACCCAACACACTAATTGTCCCAATTCACCCAGGGCCTTGGCTGCGGCTACCCACAGTAGGAAGATGGAAATGGATGGCTTGGTTGTTTTAGACCAGTGGTACACCTCGGAGTCACAACTTTTGTCCCACATTTGTTGTATGCTCCTTTTTACCTTTAGAGTCTGTCGCCGTCTGCCTACTGGTCCGGGGAGGGGGACCAGCAGCTCCAAGCCCAGCTAGCAAGGGCAAGCGGCGAACAGCAAGGGGCACTGGTCCACGGCATCCGCAGTATAGCGCCACGGAAGGCAGACCTGCGCCTTCGTGGGTGAACCTTGGTGACCCCGCTAGAAAAGGCGACGATGGTGGAGGAAGGAGCGACTCTCCACGGAGGGTCAAAGGCAGTCTTTATTTCCCCTTGCGGGGGAACAAGGTAGATGGAGTCCCTGCACCTGCCAGACAGCCCCGGGGAGAGCAGGGAGAAGCTGGAGGCAGGCATTGATAAAGGGGAAGGGAGGGGTGAACAGAAACCAATGGGGAAAGGGAAGGTAGGTGGGGAAGGGAAGAGGGACAGAGGGTTCTCCCAATCTAGGGAGAGGGAAGGAGGGTTCAGGGTAGGAAGTCCTATCACAATCTGAATTCTAGGGAACTTTCTGGTAACTTGGGAAGGGACAAGGGGTGATTGATATGGGGAGGGAAAGGCGGGGGAATAGGATTGACAGGAGAACTAGGGAGGAGAGAGAACATTCTCCAAAGACTGAACCATTACAACAGGTGCAATGGGGGTACATAAGAACAAACCATAAAATCCCAGCCCATGCACCCCAACAAGAGTCGAATTTGAATTCTCTATAAGGGTAGTACCATTTTTCATCCAATTAATAATTTGAGTCATGTTGGGGGAAAAGATGGTCAGCTGCCCAAGCATGCAGGGGCCTCTGGTCAGATGGGAGGGGATGCTGACCCAAGCTTTGTCACCACAAATTAAAAACATGCCAGAGGGGAGGATTAAATTATAGTTGACCCAGGCATAGGATGTATATCGAAGGTGGTAGGTATGGGTACACCAGGAATGGGCTTTATAATTGGGATTGGATTGACTAACGATAATTAAATTAGAGTCAGGAAGGGCAGTCGTGAGAGCAGACTGAATACAAAACATAGATTTGAATGAACGGAGTAGGGAAATCTCCTGAATTGGGTCAGGAGAATGGGAAAGGGTCTTGGCCCAAGAGCACCATCTTGCTAACGGGTTGATTTGAGCGTTTGGTTTGTCAGGATATTGAATATCTGCCCTCATTAGTGGAGGGAATTCTGGGAGTTTGAACGGGATCCGCACTAGACATGAAGCCAAAGGGTTACTGCTATTTTCAGAAGCAGTACAAATATTGTCTTGGCAGAGTGATTGTGCGAGTGTGACCCAAACATTTTTGCTTGGCTGAGGGACTAGCTGGGCTTCTCCTTGTAGGTTGTACCGGAGAACATAAATGATGACTCCAACTGCTTTCATGATGGGGTAAGCATAAGTTGTGGACTTCCTTTAAATAGAAAGCAAAACATAACAGCCTGTACTAGGTGTTGGAGTACATCTTTTGCCTTCTCCACTGTGTGGGCTGAGGCATAAACTGCACCAGAGAAAGTATCTGCATTAACATGAACAAATTTCAACCTGCGGAATGTTGTTACATGAATGACATCCATCTGCCAGACTTCTCCACTGTGGAGTACATGGGGGTTTACACCTGCTCCCACCGATGGTAGGGCAGACCCTTGGTAGTGAGGGCATGTGTCCGCAGTGCTCTTGGGCTGCTCACACCATAGGTGGAATTGGCGGACCAGACCTAGCACATTTTGGTGGAACTGCTGATGGCTTAATTTGGCCCATTTGAACGTGTTAAGTGGGCCCTCCAGCTGTAGCAGTGCAGCCAGGGCATTGGCTTTGTGGTTGCCCTCTGTAATGACTCCTGGGAGATCGGTGTGTGATCTCACATGCATCACATGGAATGGTTGCTCCTGGTGGGAGACCAGTTGTACTAATTTAGGGAGCAACCAAAAGGTCACTGGGTTGGAGACTTCTTGGAGCACAGTGTGTTCTGCCCTGACACAACCGCTGTGACGTAGGCCGAATTGGTAACTATGTTGATAGGTTCTTGGAACTTCTCGAAGGCTCTGATGACAGCATCCAATTCAGTGATTTGAGGGAATCCCTCAACGGTCTTAATATCTGCCTCCCACTGGTGAGTCTGTTGGTCCCTCCCAACAGACTTGTGGGAGCTCCTGGATGCATCAGTCAAAACTGTCAGAGCCTTCAGCGACCTGTGACTTTGGATGTCTCTGGGGACAAGATGGAATTCTGAATTGAATAATTTGTGTCCTGGGTGGTGTATGGCCAACTTGCCTGGGAAGCTGTCCAGGGCGAACTGAAGATTTTCATTCTCTCTATATAGATGTTCAAGAGACTCCTTTGATAACTTCCCAGTGGACAGCTGGAGAGGAAGGTGAATACATGTGAAATCACAACCTGCCAGCAACCGCAGCCTAGCCCTGGCTTTACATATCAACTAGGCCATCAGCTCTTTTGGCCTGGTAATACTTTTGGACAAATGACGCCAAGGAACACCCACTGTATGATCAAGAGGGGGTTTCTCTGACCTTTGTCCCATTGGAAGATCACTCCATAGGGGTGGGGGAGCTTCCCTAAAATGATGAACCTAAACGGGAGCTTGGGTCAGCAACAATGTGCCTGCCAACCCTCTATTGCCTTCTGAACTTTCTCTAGTGCAATCCGTGCCTCCGGGGTCAATTTCCTCGGGGAATCCCTCTCCTCCCCCCCTTTCAATGAATTGAAGAGAGGACACAAATCCCCAGTGGAGAGGCCCAACCAAGGCCTCACCCAGTTCAAAGACCCACACAGCTGATGGAGGTCCCTCAGAGTCCTAGGCTCATTCTTGATCACCAGCCACTGAGGTGTTATGGTGTGGTTAGTGATCTCCAAGCCATGTATCTCCAGGGTGATAACTTCTGCACCTTTTCATGATTGATCTCAAATCCAGCAGCTGTCAAGGCAATAATGACGTCACCTGGAGTCTGGGTAAGTGTGTTGTCGTTGGGGGCGCACACTAGCACATGATCCATGTAGTGCAGGATGACGCACTCCTCTGCTTTGGGGACGCACTGGGGACAAGACTGGCAACTTACCATTGGCAGATGAGGGGCAAATTCTTCATTCCTTGTGGAAGAACTCTTCAATGGTAACACCGCATAGGAGCTTCTCGGTTGATGGAAGGAACCAAAAAGGCAAAACATGGTGCATTGGCTGGATGAAGTGGAATTTGAAAGAAACAATCTTTAATATCAATCACAGCCAGATTCCAGTTTTGGGGGAGCATCGATGGAGATGGCATACCTGGTTGAAGAGACCCCATGTCCTCAATTACTTCATTGATTTTTCTCAAATCATGGAGGAACTGTCACTTATCCCTCCCCGGTTTTTTGATTACAAACACCAGAGAGTTCCCAGGGCTGTTGCTTTCTATGATGTGGCCCTTGGCGAATTGCTTCTCCAAAAGTTGAGTGACTGCGCTTAATTTCTGTTTGCTCAGTGGTCACTGATCTATCCAAACTGGTGTTTCTGTGAGCCAATTCAGTTTTTGGGTAGGGTGCTCTGTCTCAGTGGCTGCAATTAAAAACCCTGGGGAGCTGGCAGTTCCAATTTGGCCCCCCACTGGGACATGCAGTCTCTTCCCCACAAGATAAACCTGCTGTTAAGAATGAACAGGCATACATTTGCCAATTGCCTGTTGGGTCCCATAATTTCAACGACGCTCTTAGCTTGTTTTGCCAATTGGGTGCCCCCAACACCCTGAATCTTGCAATCCACGTCCTGCAACTCCCACTGTGATGGCCATTTGTGCAGTGGAATGATCGTCATGTTTGCCCCTGTGTCTGTCATCCCCTGAAGTTGTATTTTGTGCCTCTGGCTTTTAAGGCCTCACTAGATCAGGGGCTTTTCCTCTCCTATTATGCTGGTGTAAAAAATGGAGAGGTCCGAGTGGTCCCACAAATATTGTGGCATAGGCATGGCCTGGGCAACAACCTGGCCCCTCGGTAGGAAGAGGGGGATGAACACAATATGCCATGAGAGGCTCCGCAGTAGGTAGTAAAATCCCTGGGGCTATCACGATCTCAGAGGGTGTGTGCTTGGTGTCCCCGACAACAAGGTACTTACAACCCCATGGGTAAGGGGACTGGACCTGTTCAATGAGCTTGTTGGCCTGCTCGGGGTCCACATGGATCTCCTTCCAGTCCGTGTTGTCAAATGTCAAAGCCTGTGATAGTCTGAGCCTGAAAGGCTGTCTCATGTCCTGTGTATAGAAAAACCCAGAGGGGCTATTATTTAGATGTTGCCTTTTGTCCTCCACTACCCCGTGTTCTGCCCCATTTTTATTCTTGTGCAAGGCAGGGTCACACTCACGCCTCAGTTTTTTGCTGGCTTTCCTCCCTTCTGCTCTTCTCCTCCCTTTCTAGGTGGTACCGTGGGAGCTTGTCCCAAATGGGTACACTGAGCAATCCCATGTCACCTGTTTACAATGCCAACAGGTGTAAGATTTGGGTATCTTTGGAGGTGTCTGTGGTGTTCTTTCTTCTATTGCCACCGCAGTCTTGTCAAAGAACTTGACCCTCTTGGGCGTGGTTGGTGTCCTGACCCTTGCCTTTCTTGCACAGTCCTCAATTAGGGTCTCTAACGAAGGCGGTGGTGAAGATAGAAGGCTTAGGATGATTCACCAATACTCTTTGTTGGCATTCTCAGACAGGATTTCAAGCAACAGGTCTTCCGTGGTTTCGGGTCTTGGAACCTTCTTTTCGATCACAAATGTGATCCAAGAAATCCAGGAAAGACTCTTTTACCTTTTGGTTTAGGGCAACAAAACTTGGGAGAGGGTCTTTGGTTGGTAAAAGATGGAACACTCTCTCTGCCTCAGCTTTGATAACATCTAAAACAGCTCTTGGGATTGTCTCTGCTTGTTTTCGGGGCAGTTCCCAGTTGCCCTCACCTATGAGATGGTTAATGGAGATGGGATTGCCATCGTTATCTTTTGCTGCCTTCTCATCATCCTATAGAGTTGAAAGGATGTTGGCAAGTCATCCCTGCCAGGCTTTCAAGGACAGTCTGTATTCAGATGGACCACACAGACTGGAAAAGATTTCTTTGACGTCCCCAGGGATTAGGATATTGGCTGAAATGGTCGTCCTCAGAAAGCGTTTAAAATATTCACTGGACCTACCAACATCTTTCTGGGTCTTATACAACTCTTTAATATTTTGGTGAAGGCATCCATTTGGGAAACCTCCCCCTACCATCATAGGAAACAGGAGCAGCAAACGTGACTGGGCTTCCTTCGTCCGACTTCAGTTTTTCCACACCGTCAGCTCTAGCTCCCATGGTACCGTGGGAACCAGAAGAGGGAACATGGGAAACCGGAAGTGGGAGGACCTGTCCCGAAGGCTGAGGGGCAGAGCTGGAAGTGGAAGGAGTACCCAAAGGGGTGTGAACATAATGATGCCAATGACAGGGAAGAGCAGAATGAGGAGCCAGGGGCGGAGCCAAGTTAGGTGGGGAAAAGGAAGAAGAGGAGCCAGGACCCAGGAAGGGGCTGGACTGGGGAAAGGGAGCAGAAAGAAAAGGATTTTGGGAAGAAGATGGGGAAGGTCCACAGGATTGGGGCCACACCACATGTTGTCTGCCATCTTGTGAACCTTGAGCGGGAAAAGAACAATCATCTTGAAATTTGCCGAAAGGTTTTACTATGGGATATGGGGTAAAGGGATTAGGATTTAGCAAAGAAGTCTTGACGGGGTGATAAGTCCCACCAGGACAAACAGTGGACTGAGGGAATTGTGGGGAGCCAGGGAGACATCTAGCCAAGCCAGGGTTGCCCTGTGCCATCTTAGGGTGTTGTGCTCCTCCTGGTTCACCTAGTTTGGGACATGGGGAATCAGGAACAGAGGGATCAGGATCTGGGGGTCTCAGGGAAACTGGGGGAGGTTGTGGAGGATTTTCTTCGACTTTCCTCTTTTCATCTGAACCTGCCACTGACAATCTCATCTTAACGAATAGATGGAAAAACTCATCACCCACTTTTTCCCCTTTCAACGTACATTCAGTGAGCTTGGTGCGCACCGCCACCCAGAACTGCACAGATTTTACGTCTTTTGGAGTGGTATTTGGAAAGTTGAAGAAAATGCAGTTCACTAACCTCTTAACTAAACTTTTCTACATTTCATCCCCCTCCCCCCAGGGAACCCACAACTTCGATGTAAACCTCTCTTTCTTGAGTTGAAAGGGTCATGCACATAACTACGACCAAGAGGCTAACAACTCAATTCCCAACCCGCTTGTGGAGGAAAATGTGAAACTAAACAATAAGGTTCCCGAGCCTACACACAGTTGGAGTGTTTCTACGCAGGGCCCCGAGTCTCCCCTCCTCAAACCCCTCAGCTTACTAGCCATGGCAGCACCCTGAGTCCCTCCGATGGGGTTCACACCCTGGGTTCACACCCCAGGAGTACTCATGGGACCAATAGACTAGAAAAAGAAAAACTCCACAAGGGTCCGCTCTACCGAGGAAGGCTCCTTGTCATGCCCAAGACACGGATGAGTGGAGAAGGTTGGCCTTCCAATCGCCCAGGAGCTGCACAGCTAGAACGTGTACAGACTCACTGCAGGTGCATGATGTGCTGAGACTGAGCAGACAAAAATAACCACACATGTCTCAGCAGTCTTTCCATGAGGTCTTGCTGAAGCAGATGTCCAGGAATGGAATGTCCACTAGAAACTGCCCAGAGGCTTCACACTGGGTGCCAAGTTGACGCCACCTCTGCCAATTACAGGTGCCAGAAGGGACGCTGGTGCCAGGTAGCACCAACTCCCGGATGTCGGCGCGACACCAGCAAATGGCTGCTCCCTGCCTCTAGCCACAAGTTGGGGCTGAGGGTAGTGGTTTGGCTGCTGGCGGAAAACCCCTCCTACAGCTTGGCGTGGGCCGAGCAGGCACCCAGAGGGGTTTCTCATCATGGTGGAGCAGTACATGAGAAAGAGAGGGGTTCTCTGGCTTTGAGTTCCAAGATGTTTATTCTTTCCCTGAGGGGAGAAGAACAAAGATGGTACAAAGGAACAAGCCAGAGGGGAGCAGGCGCAGTAGAGCAGAGCATGTGGGCTTACATCAACTTGTAAAGGGGTGCAGCTTGTGGCGAGGAGACTGCCTAACAAGCAATTGCCAGCTAGCAGGGAGGATCATGAGGTGGGACATAATTATAATACAAACAATGAGGGAAGAGAGAGGACTAGTGCATACATAATCGACCAATGGGGGAGGTGGGATGTCACAACTGACACAGAAGTTTCTGGATAAAAGGGTGTAGCAAACAGTGATGTCACAACTGACACAGAAGTTTCTGGATAAAAGGGTGTAGCAAACAGTGATGGACATGCTGCAGGGGCAGGGTTTAGAGGATTGACAGTGAAGGGCTTCGAAATAGGGGTGGGTACAAGGGAGATTGGAAGGGAGAAGGGGTGTACACAACTTAGGGGAAAACCATTCTGAGAACTGAGCAGGGGTACATAGAGTGAACACTTTTCCAACATAGGATAACATCGAATTAACTAAGAACAAAATCAAACCACAACAAATGATGGTGACAGCCGCTCCAGTGTCCGCCATACCTGGAAGGTAAATTTTGTCCTCCTTATTAAATAGGCAACATTCAAGGATTGGTTTGTTGTGTCCAACAATGTGTCTGTCCAGAATGCCACTGGTTTTCTGGAATTGTCTTGATTTGATTGGGAAGTAAAAAAGGCTGTGCAATTGTAGCGCTCCTATGTAGATACCAGGGTGGGTCCAAACTCATGACTCTGATGGTGATGTCATCTTTTGGCCCCACCATCTGGACTTCAGGAAAGATTTGCAGTGCATCAGGTCTATTGAAATAGTCACCAATAATTAAAATATTCTGGGGTACATTAGCAGGCCTGTGTTTCCCTGTTGGTATTTGGTAAATGCCCTCATCATCAAACTGGATAGACAAGAGGCCTACCAGCGAGCATCAGGTCCCCACTTGGGTGAGTTGGTAGGCCTCAGAGAGTCAGCACCTCTCTTCATAGTCAGAGTCGTCAGGTAGGTCTTCTCAGCACACATACTCTCTGAGAATGTGGGGAGTGCAGGACGGAATAAATTGGTGTTTGGTATGATCATGCAAGGTTGTCCTGCGCTTGGCAGGTAGTTCCCAGATGCTGCTGTTCAGTGGGGACACATTAGACCTGCTGATGGTAAGACAGTATTTAAAATGTTCTTTGAAGTCTTGGCAAGGTGCTAGTGGGCAGGCTAGGGAATGATGTTTTTTGAAGAACGCCTTGTCACATTTGACTTGAAGGTAACCCAGTTCCTCACAGCTGCAGCAGTGCATGTTATCCTTTTTTAATGGGCTGCAATATCCTTTTCACTTGGGCTGCAACAAACCTTTGGGTCACCTCCTTGCTGACTGCCAAGGCAACAGCATTCTCTATGGATGTATGATGGGCACAGGCTCTAATCATTTGTTGGACACTGGGCTCAGAATCCAGAGGAGGCACTCTTGAAACTTTTTTACGCTCCATGTTAGCATTCAACAAACCTAACTTTTGTAGCAGCTCCTCTCTCGCTTCCTGGCAGTCTGTTTCTCTGTCAATGCTGTTTTTGAGTCTGTCTATGAATTTGATGTAACTGTCTTCTGTGCCTTGGTGGATATTTACAAGTGTTTGTTGTGGGATGATACTGTCTGAGTTTGTAATAAAGCGTTGAGTGCTGCATTACTAATTTCCTTGAGGACAGGCCTTGGGATGTCTTTGGTCTGGTCCTCAGGCTTGTCATGGTCCTCCTCACTGCTTAGCAGGTCTACAGTAAGTGTGGGCTGTCCCTCCTCTTTTTGCATGAGTTCATTATTTGTTTAAGTTGTTTCTTCCAGGCCCCCCAAAGGAGGAGCTCAGCTGGTGAGAGAAGGACAGACATCATATGTCTTGAATCATGCGGTGTCAGAATATGTGCTGCAACAGTGGAAGTTAACAAGTTCTCAAAATATGGGGATGCCCTTCCATAGCCCTGGGATGCCTTACAGAGTTCCTTAAATTCCTTGTAAGGCATGCTTTCCCAATTGGGGTTCCTCCCTCTTTAGTATTAAACCTATTGAATCCTCCCCGCAATCTCTCAGTCTCCTTCCCTAGCAACCTGCTTCTGCATCTCTGCCCAGTGATCCCTAAACCTGGTATTAGAGTTTGAGGAATCACTGTCCTCCCCCGAAGAGGAAGAAGGTGTTTTGGTAGAGGAGTGATGCCTCCAGTTAACTGGTGTGACCTGGTGTCATGGGCTGCTGGAAGCCAAGATGGCTGCCTTCCGGTCACCCTCATGTCCACTTCCGGTCCTGGTGTCATGAGAACTGAAAGTGTCATGGCAACCAGGGGTGGGACTTGGGGTGGAAGAGGTGGACACTGCATGGGGAGAGGCAGAGCCGGTGCTGGAAAGGGTGATACTAGTGGAGAGGTAGTGAGGTCCTGATGAAGGGGCAGCTATCGACAGGGTAGGTGGGGATAGATGCATATCAGGGGAGGACCCCGACATGTAAGAGGCAGGAATTGGGAAGGGAGGGGAAGGGTCCTAGGTGCCATTTTGTGGAGCGGCAATAGGGTTTGGCACCTTTTGGCTCAAGATGGGGAGTCTTCTCATGAGACCAATGCCATCTTGGCTTATAGATGTAGATCGCAGAACTGGGCATGAGGGCACAGGAAAGAAGGATAGGCTAGGTCTCAGGATGGTGTGATCAGTGCCATCCTGAGCAGGGGACAGAAGAGGATGGGAGATGGCAAAAGGTGGATAGCTCCCCTGTGCCTTTTGGCAGTTTCCATTTCCTGACCTTCCCTGAGGGGATGAGGGGTTGTAGAAACCACCCCACCTGGGCAGAGTGGGTCCTACAGGTGCCAACCTCCCCTGAACCCAGAGGGTCAAAGGAGGAAGGTGCCGTGGGGTCTTTTCGTCCCCTGTACTGCAGCTGTAGCCAAGAAATGAAGAGCAGGTACTCCACTGGGAGGAACACGGAAGTTTATTCTCCTCGAGCCCCTCTCAGCAGAGAGCCCCCGAGGGGTTGAGGTTGCAGCATATTTTAAAGGACTTGGGAGGGGTTACAGAAAACCAATGGGGAAAACAGAAAGCTCTAACAACAACAGAATGACATAACCGGCAACCAATAGGGGGATAACATAGGAGGGACATAGCATAATAAACCAATGGGGATACAGAACAAACAGAACTTTCTGGCAAAGGGAAGGCGGGGTAAGGTGAGTGACAGGGGAAAGGGGTGTCCCTGACAGTCCTCCTAAGGGAGGGGAAAAGGGATTGACAGGGAACCTGGGAGAGTCCAATACAACTTAACAGGGGAGAACAGAACGAACCATTTTATAACTTGCCTTATAACAATCTTAAACTTATACAACTTTAAACAACATAAACAAAACCCCACAAGGGGTTAGGAACACGGAGGGAGGAAAAAAACAACTGGGGAGACAGCTGGGCTACCGAACCAACAACTTTCCCTGGACTTTCCCTGTCGTGGCGCGCTTTTTTATGATGGTAAGAGCGCTTGACGGGGGCGCGACAAAGTTTCCCCCCACAGACCCTGTTCTCCCAGCTGCGGCTCTCTCTGGGGGCGGGGTTGGAGGCTTCGGCGCGGCAGCACAGACACGGGGCGAGGCACAGAGGTAAAAGGATTAGAGGGAGGCCCAATGTCTTTGTGTTTTCCCAAAGGTACTTTATTTCTTTAG
>WEZZ01015901.1:153164-165539 GCA_013400585.1 Chloropsis cyanopogon | reverse complement strand
GGGTTTGTTCCTCCTCGTTAGGCACAAGGAGAAAAGCAGCAGCGTCCTGCCTTTCCCTGGAATGAGGAGCAGCCAGGCTCGGGATGTGCCCGCAGCTGCGGCTCAGGAATGCTTCTCCACAGAGACAGGGACGTGCAGGTGTCCATGGATGAGTCCCAGAGGATTTGGGGAGGATGAGCAGCGCAGGGAGAGCCGTGCATGCCCCAGGGGTGGCTGCCAGCCCCGGCACTGCCTCTGGAAAAGTCCATCCCGTGAATCTCAAACCTCCTTCTCCTCCGGGATTCAGGCAGCTCTGGCTGGGGGGGGAGCTTTGCTGAGCCAGCAGCTGGCTGGGATCCAGCTGTGCTTCCCTGGGGAACAGCCCCGGCCTTCCTCCCGCCCCCCTCCTCCTCCTCCTGCTGCTGCATTCCCTGGGATGCACATCCCGGCTCCCCAAGTCTGATTGAAAACCGTAACTGGATTTTGCAGGCTGGGCATGAAACCCCCCGAAGGAACGTGAGACGCGAAAAAACCCCTCAGGTTAAACCCTGTCACAGACACTCGGCGTCCTCTGGAGGAATTACATCACCTTTTCCAAGGGCTGGAGTGTCGGCAGGGTGGGAAGGAGCGGGAGAGGGAGTCTGGGAGCACCCCTCGGTGCCACCGAGACCCCGCAATCCGGGCTGGCCTCTCCCAAATGCCAGCGTGTGTCACTCAAAAATGGGGAATTAACGGGGAAAAGGAGGTTTCTGAGCCTTGAACGCAGGGATGGGGCTGATGCCGGAGGGAGGCATGCTGGAAGCCGGCAGGGATGTGCTGGGGGAAGGTTGGGATCCTGCTCCCAGTGGTCAATCAATGACCCTGATCCCAAAGGAGGAAGCTTCCCGCTCCTTCCACAGCCCCAAACACCCCGGGCAGGTGGGATAATGCTGCTGGAGAGACCTGGATCACCCAAAGCCCTGGGGCTGCTGCAGATTAATTAATTAATGAAGATGCTAACGATGCTGGGAGGGGAACACCAAGTCCCACAGCTGGATCCCTGCTGTGCCACCCCATTTCCACCATCCCACAATTCCCTGGATCGTCTCCCTGCCCGAATCTCTGCATTCCAGGGCTATTTCCTCCCCTATTTCCTTCCCTGCCTTCGGCAGCGCCGGGTGCTTTTTAAATGATTCATGACTTAAACCATTTTTCTTTATGAGCTGCTTTTCACACTTGTGAGGGGAATTCAGCCTCCAAGAACCTGGAACGGGCTTTGATGGAATTGTGGGTGGAGGAGCAGAGCAGTGAAGTAAAAACTCCCCATTTTCAGCTCAGCTCGGGCCATTGTGGAGCAGAACACCCAAGGAAAGGAGCAGAGCCATGGAGATGCGATTACCTGGGAATTAGTGGCCCGGAGGCAACGGCGTTGCTTTGCTTCTGGGGGCTGGAGCAGCCTGCTCATCCCAGCTGGGATTGGTTTGGGAGACTCTCGCCTGTCCCACAGCAAATTCCCATCACCACCACGGTGATCCCACCCCGTGCCAGCCCATGGCTGGGGTTTGGGTGGGGATGAGCATCCCCGGGGCAGGAATCGGCATCCCTTGGGCAGGAATTGGCATCCCTGGGGCAGGAATTGGCATCCCTGGGGCAGGAATTGGCATCCCTGGGGCAGGAATTGGCATCCCTGGGGCAGGAATTGGCATCCCTGGGGCAGGAATTGGCATCCCTGGGGCAGGAATTGGCATCCCTGGGGCAGGAATTGGCATCCCTGGGGCAGGAATTGGCATCCCTGGGGCAGGAATTGGCATCCCTGGGGCAGGAATTGGCATCCCTTGGGTAGGAATCGANTCCCATCACCACCACGGTGATCCCACCCCGTGCCAGCCCATGGCTGGGGTTTGGGTGGGGATGAGCATCCCTGGGACTGGAATTTGCATCCCTTAGGTAGGAATTTGCATCCCTTGGGTAGGAATCAGCATCCCTTGGGTAAGAATTGACATCCCTTGTACAAGGATCAGCATCTCTAGGGCAGGAATCGGCATCCCTGGGGCAGGAATTTACATCCCTTGTACAAGGAACAGCATCCCTTGGGCAGGAATTTGCATCCCTGGGGCAGGAATTAACATCCCTTAGGTCGAGGTCAGGGACATCAACGGGAATTTGCAATGCCAGGCAGCTCAATGTCATAATTAAAAATGAGGTTAAAACTTCCTTAAATGACTTGATTAACCGAAATTGCCTTTCTGGGCTGGGCTGCAGGCCCTGGGCGGGTGTAGCACTGTCCAGTTATTGGAATTAGCCAGGGCAGGATCCATCCTGATGTTCCTGGGTTTATTTATAGCTCAGCCCTGGCAGAAACGGGGCTGGTGCCCTGTGGGCTCCGTCCTCTGGAGAGCACAGGGAGCACGAAGAGGAGGTTGTGCAATTAGCACGACCTCATTTCACAGCAGCCTTTTAGAGACCTTAATCAATTAGTCTGGGGCAGCTCTGAATGGATCCTGGATCCTTCTGGATCTGGATCTCTGGATCATGGCCTGGGAAAATACTGAGACCACCAATAAATCCCCAGAATATTTCAAAATCAGTTTTTATCCATAAGCAAAATCAGCTCCTTAATTCTAGCCCAAACTCCTCCATGAGCTCCCAGAAAGGAGGAAGATTTGGAAATCCCATCCAAAAACCCCCCAGCAGATGGGCAAATCCTGCCCTGGATTTTCAAATTGAGCCAATAAACCCCTAATGAGAGGTTTTCCCTTTGCATCCCTTGCTGGTTTGGCCTGTGGAAGGGATTTAGTGGCTCCACAGGGAAGCCCAGGCCTGGGAAGAGTCTCACCCTTGAGGATGAGGATCTGATCCTGGTGCAGCTTCCTGGGATGAGCCTGGAAGCTGCTGAGTCAGCTGCTTTTAAGGCTTCCCCGGCAGAGAGGAGGCACAAATCCATTTCTCAGCAAAACGAAGGCAGAGAGAAGCTGAATAAATCAACTTGGCTTTGATTTGAAGGCGACTGACAGCTCCCTGTGCTCGGCTGGCCCCTGGGAGAGGCACTGGAAGGTTCTGGGTGCTCCAGGTGTGCCCTGCTGGGGTGGAATAATCCTGGTTTATCTCAGTTTCAATCCCAGCCATGATGGGGTTTAAATTCAGCCCCGTGCATCTCATTTGCTGCTTCCTTAAAGAGTGGAAAAGGGTAAAAACCCATTTCCATGGGGCTGGGGAAAAAAAAAATCAATTTCCATGGGGCTGGCAACTCCAGCCAGGATCTTGGGCTGCCCAACCTCTGCCTGGGCAGCAATTCCAGGCTTCCACTGCAGGGCACTCCTGGGGCTGGAGGCTGAAGGGTCGGAGGGATGGCAGTGCCAAGGGTGCCCAGTGTCACTGGGAGTCGTACTGGTGTCACTGGGGGTCGTACTGGTGTCACTGGTTGGTGCTGGGGAGGACGTGGAGCTGCAGGAACTGCTCTGGGATGGAGGGACACAAGGATTTCTGGTGGTCCCCGCCCCCAAGTTGGGCTTTTGGTGACAGCAGGTCCAGGGAAGCTCCGTGCTTCCCGTGTCCCATAAATCCTGCACCCCGTGGATTGGGATCTTTTACCCCATCCCCTGGCTCCTTCACGTGGCTGCATTTCCAGGCTGGCAGAAGCATTCCAGCATTCCCAAGGGTGCAGAACCTGCTGTCCCCGTGTCCTGTGGCGTGGGACCAGGTCAGTCCCTGCGTCACAGCCCTCCCGTGGGGTCACCCCACTGATGTCACCACCCCTCTGCTTTCCAGCCCTATTCTTTCGGCCGTCCCTGTGATAAGAAATGTTAATGAGGGGATGAAATCGGATATTCCCGTCGCCTTCTCCTCCTAATAGAATTCTGCTGGTGGTTAATTTGCTGGTTTTAATGGCCCCATTGTTCTCCCGGGCTGCGGGAGCCACGTGAGGGCCTTTGGCCCTGCTCGGATGGGAGGTGGTGCCTGAAGACAAGTGAACCTCGCGGCTCAATAATTGCCGAGCAATTTGAAGACAAGCCCCAAATCCATAATTAATGGGCCCTTCATTCATCCGCTCCCGCCGCTCCCGGACCTGTTCCCGCCTCTCCACACACAGAGGGATGGATAAACCTGGATAAAGGTGGCAAATTCCCGAGGATTCCCTTGGCCTGGGGACAGCTGACACCGCCCAGGGAGGTGGGCTGCGTGTGGAGTGATGCGAGGCCCGGTTGGGATGAGGATTTGGGCTCCTGCTGGGATTGAATTGATGCAGAGCCGGGTATCCCACTGCTGGGTGAGGATTTGGGCTCCTGCTGGGATTGTACTGGTGCAGAGCCGGGTATCCCATTGCTGGGTGAGGATTTCTGCTCCTGCTGGGATTGTACTGGTGCAGAGCCGGGTATCCCATTGCTGGGTGAGGATTTCTGCTCCTGCTGGGATTGTACTGGTGCAGAGCCAGGTATCCCATTGCTGGGTGAGGATCTCTGCTCCTGCTGGGATTGTACTGGTGCAGAGCCGGGTATCCCATTGCTGGGTGAGGATTTGGGCTCCTGCTGGGATTGTACTGGTGCAGAGCCGGGTATCCCATTGCTGGGTGAGGATTTGGGCTCCTGCTGGGATTGTACTGGTGCAGAGCCGGGTATCCCATTGCTGGGTGAGGATTTGGGCTCCTGGCAGGAATGCGGTGATGGATGTGGGCAGGGAACCATTCCCCGATCCCGGCTGGACCCACATCCCGGGGAACGCCCCCCCGGGCTCCGCTGTGCTCTGCTCGGGGTGCCGAAGGCTCTGGGGGAGCAGGGGGGGATTCCCCAACCCTGGCGCTGCCGGCCGGGGGGATTTTCCCAACACTGCAGCTCCCAGGGCTGGATCCCTCCGCTGGGATGGATCGTGGCGGGTCGAGGGCTGGTGGATGATTCCCTGGCGGACAATTCCCTCCGTTCCCCGCTGTCCCAGCAGTTTTCCAGGCAGCCGCGGCAGCGGCCAGGCCAGGCTGAGGTCGCTGCATTGCGCTGGCTGGGGACTGTCCCCGTTCGCTTCATTAGCTTGGATGACAAAGTGTGTCACCGCTGTCCCCCGGCGGGATCCAGGCAGCGGGGCTGGGGGCAGGATGGAGCCCCTGGGGACAGCGTGGCGGGTGACGGTGGCAGTGGGGAGCAGGGCTGGCCGGTCCTTCTCTGCACGGGGCGTGGATCCATCCCTACAACGCCGGGAGCGCTGGCGGGATGCAGGGAATGGCGTCCTGGGATGTTTCCTGCATCCATCAGCTGGCACTGGGAGCACTGGTGTCCACACTGGGAGCACTGGTGCCGGCTCTCCCCGCCGTCTGTGACCCCCCGGCAGGCGGGAGCTGAGCCCATTATCTGCTCGAGACAATTAGCAGGAGCATTAATGGAATATATGCAAATGCGCAGTAATTGACCTGTGACTCCGCAGTTCATGATGGAGAAGGATGAGCTCCAGATGGCTTAATGAGAGTAATTTAAGCCCCTTCTTTAGATGCTCCGCCGGAGCCTGGCAGTGCCGGCTGTCCCCGCCGCCTGTGACCCCCCCGGCAGGCGGGAGCTGAGCCCATTATCTGCTCGAGACAATTAGCAGGAGCATTAATGGAATATATGCAAATGCGCAGTAATTGACCTGTGACTCCGCAGTTCATGATGGAGAAGGATGAGCTCCAGATGGCTTAATGAGAGTAATTTAAGCCCCTTCTTTAGATGCTCCGCCGGAGCCTGGCAGCGCCGAGCCGGGGAGGGCAGGACACTGGGGACACTGGGGACACTGGGGAGCAGGGACAGCCCTGGGGACGTTCCATTTGCTCCCCAAACCAGCCCGTGTCCAGCTCCCATCCAAACCCGGGAAGATGGATTTTTTCTGGATAAGGGAAAGCCAGAAAATCCTGTTTAGTGAGCACAGGAGAGCAGCCAAGGACCCCCGGGACCACCGGCCTGGGGCTGCTCTCCCAGCATGTCCCCCCTGCTCCCCTGCCATGCAAAAACCAAAACCCTGCTACTCCGAGGTTACTCAGCCTTTACTCCGGCTGTGCTCTGAGCCAGGCTGGTTTGGGGTTGTGCCCCTCCACTGCTCTGCCTCAGCCTGACCAGCCCTCAGCTCCATAAAATTCCCTCGGCAGAGCCGGAGGTATCTGAATAACCACTCTGGGAAACCAAATTAAAATATTGATGTATAATTCATGCCATATGTTCCACCAATATTTTTTATTTAATCAACTGAAGACAGATGGCAGGAACATAGAGGCCATTAAACTAATGGCACTTTGTCTTTCCATTTATTTCCGTCTCCTTTCCTAAAATAAGACGAGACCGTGACAGGCAGCACACCCTGGGCACTCGGATGTGCCTGCAGGGGCATTTCCCACGTGGCATTTAACCAGGAAGGGAGAAAATCTCCCATAACTGGGGGGGTTTGGAGGAGAGAAATCCCATGAGGGAAGTCCAGCCTGGTGGGGCTGGAGGGGACTGTCCCTTCTCGGCCCTTCCCGTGCCAAGAGCCACCAGGGATGGTCCTGGTGCTCCTGGGACAGCACCATCCTGGCGGCAGGGTGGGAATGGGGACGCTCCTGGCTGGAGGACGGAGGATGTGACACCCAGGGATGTCACCCAGAGATGTCGTGCTCCTGTGGGATGCTGGAATATCCACTGGCAGCACCCCACAACCCAGGCATGGGTTTCACTTGGGATCTGCTGGGGCAGAGATGTTTGGATCTAGAGGTGCAATGTGTGTGTGCGCACAGCTCATCCTCCTGGGGGTGAAATTGGGTGAAACTGGAAATTTTCCCCCTCCCAGAGCCATCNCAGCTCATCCTCCTGGGGGTGAAACTGGAAATTTTCCTCCTCCCAGAGCCACCCTGGAGCACTTCTCCTTCCCAACCAGGCAGAGACGTGCAGGCTCTGGGATTTGGGCTCTCCCCACCAGCATCGCTCCCACTGCACCCAGTTCCCCAACTGGGAGAGGTGGAGCTGCCCCTCTCCAGGGCTGGAGGGCGATGGAGACCGCGGGTGTCCTTCCTCACCCCCTGGGTGTCCTTCCTCACCCCCCGGAGGGACAGGGCCACATCCTCCCGTGTCCTGGGATCTTTCCTGAGCGTTCCTCTCTCTTTGCCTTGCAGGTGGAGGTTTCTTGCCCTGGGAGTGAGCTGAAAGGGATTTCCTTGCACAGAGGGTCCCAGGCAGCTCTCCAGGCTCCAGGTGTGCCCAGGCACCTTTCACTCACTGTCTGAGGGGGCAGCGGAGCCGCTCCCATCCGAGCGATGCCTGACGGAGCCGGTGCCGCCGGGAGCGAGGAGCTGCGGCAGCTGATCGGCTTTCAAATCACCTTCAAACCTCGATTTCCTTAACATGATCCCTCCATCAGCGCAGTCCCCGGGGCACAGCCGGGGGACTTTGCCGGCAGGAGAATAAACCGGGGCCGGAGGTGACAGCCAGCGCCGGAACACCCCGGCCACAACGCGGGGACACAAAATCCACCTTCCCCAGCACTCCAGGACTTTTTAGGGTCGGGCAACAGCTTTGCACGACCTCGCCCTGCAGCCCTCACCCCATTCGCTGGCCGGGATTCACCTCCAACCCAATCCAGGCGGGATCATCCCCTCCTCGGAGCATCCCTGGAGCCGCAGAGCAGCTTCCCCGCGGCGCCGGCTGCCGGGGAAGGGATGAAGACGCTATGGCCAAGCTATTGCTAAAACTCCAGCGGTATTTTCGGCGCAAACCCGTGCGGTTCTTCACGCTGCTGGCTCTCTACCTGGCTGCCGGCAGCTTGGTTTTCCTGCATTCCGGTTTTTCCGGGGAGCCCACGGTGCCGGGGAGCCCGCGGAGCCCCGCGGCCGCCGAGGGGCCGGGGCTGCCCTACCTGGGGGTGATGCAGCTCAGCCGCGGCTTCAAGGCGGCAGCGACGATGCCGGCAGGGGCCCGACGGCACGGCCCCTGGTTCAAAAGCACCTCCAAGGAGCCGTCGGACAGGGGGAAATCCCGGGATAACGGCGGCCCCCGGAGCCGGGCGCTCAGGGGCAGGAGCGGCCGCGAGAAGGAGGAGGACAGAGGTGAGGGTGGGGACATCGCCAAGGAGGGGGGGTCCCTCCTTTTTGCCTGTCCCAGGGGGGCATCACGAGTTGGGGCAGTGGTATCTGAGCTAGTTTTGGGTTGTGTATCCCTGCCAGGGCCATGCACCCCCAGGAAATGTGTATTTATTAATTAATTAATTTATAAAGCACGCGCACGTGCTGTTGGAGCGCCGAGGTTTTCTTCCTACATCCCACGGGAATGCTCAACTCACTCTGGAGAACATCAGTCCAGAGGATATTCCCAGAAGGATCCTCTCCCTCCTCCTTCCCTCCTTCCTCTCCTCCCTCCCCAAGTGCCAATAATGTGCTTTTATTTTTCCATCTTTGCTCTTGGTGCATTACCAGTCTCAGAGTACCCCCTTGCTGTTACAGGCGATTTTGGGGTGCAGCTGCGGGGATGTTGTGCCCCATCTTCCTCCCGCCCTTTGGCTCTGCCAGGGGCCAAATTCAGTTTTCATTCTGTTGGCCTGAATCAACACAAAATCCAGGTTTGTGTGGGTGTTGTGTCGAGGCAGGGCTGGCTGTGATTCCCGTGGAAGGGCTGGAGCCAGAAGATCCCTGCCTGCCTGAGGTCTTCTCAAGTGGGTCCATTTTTAATCAACAAGGATAAGAAAATGGAGCTATTCCCATTGATTTTTAAAATAACATTTATTTACCCTGAAGGCAGCTGGAGCTGCACATTCTGTGGGATTTGGGTGGCTGGACTCCAGCAGGAACCCCCAACCCCAAACTGGGGCTTTCCCAGGGGTCCAGGCTGGATCCCGCAGGAATGGGCTCCTCTTCCTCTTCCTCCTCCTCCTCCTCCTCCAGCAGGACGTGGTTGTGTTCATTCCAGGAATGATGCATGGTCCAGGCATGGAAGCCGAAGGACAATGGTGCTTATGGGATTTTGTCCTGCTAAAAGGAGCTGAAGGGGCTCCCTCATTGTGACCCCCTCCAAGGGGTCTCTGGGGTGTTTTGGTGCCCACATCTCTCCATTAATGCAAACTGACTTCAGCAGATGGCCCCTGAGCCCAGGCTGTCTGTCCCTACAAAGACCCCAAGCAGTGCCCGTGTCCCAGGCCATATGTCCCATGTCCTCCAGGATTAACCTAATCCAGCACTGCCAGCAGGGATGGGATGCTGGGCTTGGGATTTGTGGGTTTATCTCCTCCCCGGTGCTCTGGGAATATCCTTTTCCCCTTGGAGCATCTTGGCAGCTCCCGAGTGTGATGGTGTGGAGAAATTCAGCAGCTTGAGAAATCCCACGTGTTCCTGGTGTGGCTGGCAGAGCTTCCCCTCGCTTCCCTGCTCCTCTGGAGCACCGGGATATCTGGCAGGAGCAGGTGGATTTAATGGTGTTGGTAATTAAGTCGGGACAGCTTAACGAGGTGGCTGCGGAGGCTCTGCCACGTGAAATCATTCCAGGGGGAATACTGCTCCAAAAATCAGCTCTGGTTTGGAGCGTGATGTGCAGCTCCCTCCTCCTCCTCCTCCTCTTCCTCCCTCTCCCGGCAGTGTCAGGTGAAGGTGTGGGTGGAGAACAGCCCTGTCTGCCTCATCCCCACGGGAATGCAAATCCCTGTGGGAAGGGGCATCTCCTGCCCCCAGCCAGGGAGGATTTTTAGGCAGTGAAGCCCAGGGAAGCAGGAACAGACCCCAACCCTCAGCCACACCCATCTCTGGTGCCTTCCTGGATGAGCCCAGCCATTCCCAGCTGTGACACACAACCAAGCAATTCCATGAGGATGGAGGGACCAGGCACCCCGGGCAGACAGCTGGAGCCATCCCCATATCCCGAGCTCTGGGGCAAATGGGATGCTTGGGGAATCGAATGGCAATCATTGGGTGGATGTGTGTGTCTGCTCACAGCCGTGTTTCCAACAGGCTCCAAAATTCCTCCCAGGGGGATCCACCTCTCCCTGCAAACTGCCAGTCCCACCCTCCCCCTTCTCTCCTGTCCTTGTCTGTCCCTGATTATTCCAGCTGGCTTCCCAATAAGTGGCAGCACGCATATGTCAGGAGCATTGGATTGAAGGTAATGCACATCAGTCACCAGCTCCGTGCAAGTGTCTGGAGCCATCCCACACCCTGGCTGGCATCCTCTGACCTGCCAGGACCTGCTCATCCCTCTGGGAATGCCCTGTGGAGTAACTGGGAGTGATGGCTCCGGTGGTTGGAGTTATCCAGCACATTTCTCTCCATCTTCCTCCTCTGCCGGCCTCCAGGCTGGCTTGGGAAGGCAGCTCCAGCACTGTGGGGTCTGTGCTGTGCTGGGATAATTGGGAATGGGGGGGTCTGTGTGTGGGGCACACCATGGATGGGGTGAGCTGGCTCTGGGAGCCCAAGGGGGTGTGGAAAGCAGGGAGGAGGTGAAAAGCGTTATCCCAGAGTGTGGTTTGGAATTGGAGTGGCACAGTGAAAGAAATTCCTTCCTGTGAGGGTGGGGAGGCCCTGGCACAGGGTGCCCAGAGAAGCTGTGCCTGGAAAATATCCAAGGCCAGGTTGGACAGGGCTTGGAGCAACCTGGGATCGTGGAAAGTGTCCCTGCCTGGCTTGGACCAGAGTCTCCAAAGCAAACAGACAGGGAATGCTGCTGCACATCCCTATTTAGAGAGAAACCAAGTGGGGTGGGATCAGCGGGTTGTGACCCCCTCTGTGTCCTGTCTGTGTCCCCAGCCCGGTACATCGGCTGCTACGAGGACAGCACCCGGCAGAGGACCCTGCGCGGGATGTCCTTCTTCGACTACAAGAAGATGACGGTGTTCCGCTGCCAGGACAACTGCGCCGAGCGGTAGGGACGGTCACAGGGGCTCCGTGGATCCCTGCACACTCCATCAGTCCTTTCCCACCCGCTCCATCAATCCTTTCCCACCAGCTCCATCAATCCTTTCCCACCAGCTCCATTAATCCCTGCACACCGTCCCCATCAATTCCTGCCCAGCAGCTCCATGGATCCTTTCCCACCAGCTCCATGAATCCCTGTGCACTGTCTCCATCAATCCTTTCCCACAGGACAGGACAGGATAGGATGGAATGAAACGGAATTAAATTATATATGATCTGATAGATTAGGATATGATAGGAAAATAGGGGTAGGATAGAAGGTAGGAAGGGATAGGATGGAATGGAGTAATAGGATAGAATAGACCAGAGAAGAATAAGGATGGGATGGGATGGGATAGGAGAGGATAGGAAAGAATTGCAGAATGGGATGGAATAATGGAAAGGATAGGATTGGATGGGATAGGATGAAATGGAGTTAAATGATTGATATGATATGATATGATATGATATGATATGATATGATATGATATGATATGAAAATAGGGTAGGATAGAAGGTAGGATGGGATAGGATGGAATGGAATGGAGTAATAGGATAGAATAGACTAGAAAAGAATAAGGATGGGATGGGATAGGATAGGGAAGAATTGCAGAATGGGATGGGATAATGGAAAGAATAGGATGGGATAGGATAGGATAGGATGGAATTATATGATATATTAGGATATGATTGGAAAATAGGGTAGGGTAGAAAGTAGGATGGGATAAGATGGAATGGAATGGAGTGGAATTGTAGGATAGAATAGACTAGAAAAGAATAAGGATGGGATGGGATAGGATAGGGAAGAATTGCAGAATGGGATGGGATAGGATAGGATGGGTAGGATAGGGATAGGATGGGATGGGATGGGATGGGATGGGATAGGATAGGATAGGATAGGATAGGATAGGATAGGATAGGATAGGATAGGATAGGATAGGATAGGATGGGATGATTTTCAGTTGGAAGTGCTCTACAAGGATCATCAGCCCAAAACCAAATCCCTGGGAGGCACTGCTGATCCCAGCACTGGCCATGAACAGGAATGCTCCTCCCAAACCCCCTGGAGCCGGGGTGGGGCCGTGCTGAGATCCCGTGTCCCTCCTGGCAGGGGGTACCTGTACGCGGGGCTGGAATTCGGGGCCGAGTGCTACTGCGGGCACAAGATCCAGGCGTCCAACGCCAGCGAGTCCGAGTGCAACATGGAATGCAAGGGGGAGCGCAGCAACACCTGCGGCGGGATCAACCGCCTCTCCATCTACCGCCTGGAGCTGGCCCAGGAATCCGCCCGCAGGTGTAAGTTGGAGGCTGATCCCAGCTCAGCCCTGGGATGGGGGGATTTCTCTTGGTGCTGGAGGGGTGATCCTGGTGTTCCTGAGCTGGGACATGGCTCCATGGAGGTTCTTGGAGAGCGGTTCTTGAGTCCGGGGTAGTTTTGCTCCTGTAAATATCGGGAATCTCCTTCTGGGGTTGGGTGGAATGAGGAGCCCCAAGGAATCCTGTGGGAATTCAGGGATTTTTGGGAGTCTGGGTGGAATGAGGAGCCCCAAGGAATCCTGTGG
>WEZZ01015901.1:118943-152919 GCA_013400585.1 Chloropsis cyanopogon | reverse complement strand
TGGGAGACTCTGGGGAGAATGAGGAACCCCAAGGAATCCTGGGGGAATTGAGATTTTTGGGAGACTTTGGGTGGAGTGAGGAGCCCCAAGGAATCCTGTGGGAATTCAGGGAATTTTGGGAGACTTTGGCTGGAGATTTCTTTCCCGATGGCCAAACAGGACCATCAGTGTCTCCCGTGTGTGCTGCAGGATGAAGGATGCGTGGGAACTCCAGACAGAGCTGAGGGTGCTCCCTCGTTTGGCTCCCAATTAGCAGCTCTATAATTACCCACATTCCCTGCTGACCTTTCCTCATACCCCAGGAACAGGAAAGGGGATGGCAACAACCAGGAATGCACAGGGGCTGAGGGTACCAAGGACCAGGGATGGGATTAAAATACCACGAAATACCCAACCAGACTGGCCCTGCTCTCCTCCCTGCCTCTATCCCTGCTCCATCCCTGGGATCACAGAGCTGAGAAAGATATCCAGGAAAATTAAAACATCCCTGATTTTGCTGCCGGGGTTTTTGCTCTGATCCTGCTCCATCAGCAGCTGGACAAGCACCATCCCACGTGGCCGCACTGCTGGAGGGCCTGGGAATGCCGTGTCACACGGAGTGGCAGTGCTGTCATTTCTGGGGTGTCACTGGGGCCTCTCTCTCTCTCTCTTCCCCACCCCAGATGGAAGCGCGATATTCCGGGGGTGCTTCCGCCGGCCGGAGAACGTCTCCATCGCCCTGCCCGCCAGCCAGCTCATGCTCAACATGTCCGTGGATAAATGTGTGGATTTCTGCACAGAGAAGGTACTGGCATAAACTCCTCTCCTTCATCTTTGTTTCCATCATCAGAGTCACGGCAGGAGATCCAAACCCAGTTTAGGGAAATCATTTTTGTGTGTCCGAACAGCAAAGGGATAAATGGATTTGTGTCCCTGCCATGGGAGGGATTGGAGCCAGCAGCAGCCCTGCGAAAGTTTGGGAAGGAGCATCCCAGAATTTAGGGTTTAGGTTGGAAGGGGCATTTAAAGGAGCCACCATGGGGCTCTGGGTTTCATCCCGGGGCGCGGTGCCCCCGAGCAGGGAGGGGAAAGGTTGGCAGTGGGAACTGAGGGAGGGTGGATGATGGAGTGGGCTGGAAGGAGGCTGGAAATGGTCTGGAAGGATGCTGGAATTAAGGTGGAAGACGCTGGAATTGGAAGGGGGCTGGAATGGGATGGAATGGGCTGGAACAATACTAGAATTATCTGGAAAGATGCTGGAATTGGAAGGATGGTGGAATGATCTGGGAGAATGCAGGAAATGGGCTGGAAGGATGCTGGAAATAAGGTGTAAAGATGCTGGAGTTGGAAGGATGCTGGAATGGTCTGGAATGGTGCTGGAATTGGAAGGATGCTGGAATTTTTCTGGAGTGATGCCGGAATGCTCTGGAAGGATGCTGCAATGTTCTGGAAGGATGCTGGAAAGCTCTGGAGTGATGCTGGAAAGCTCTGGAAGGATGCTGGAATGTTCTGGAAGGATGCTGGAATTGGAAGGATGCTAGAATGTTCTGGAATGATGCTGGAATGCTCTGGAAGGATGTTACAAACCACCCCGCACTGCCCAGCGCGGGGGGCGAAGGCTCTGCCGTGGGCGGGGGGTGGTGCCAGTGCCATCCCCTCTGCCCATCCCTGCAGGAATTCCCTCTGGCAGCGCTGGCGGGCACCACGTGCCGCTGCGGCTTTCCCAGCACGCTGTTCCCGCTGCACGAGCGCGAGGACGAGCAGCTCTGCGCCCACAAATGCGCCGCCGAGGAGTTCGAGAGCTGCGGCTCCACCGAGTTCCTGCTGGTCTACCAGACACAAGTGCAGGGTGAGCTTTTCCCAAGCTTTCCCCCCCAAAAAAAAATGCCAGCAGGGAGGGCGAGCATCCCGTTAAAAATGAGGGTTTGTTTTAATTCCCTGGGAAATCAGCGCTCCCCTGGTGAGCTGTGGTTGCTGCCCGGCTCAGCTGCAGGGCACAGCAGATTCCATCTGCCTCTGGCAGGATTCCTCCTTCCCCCAGAGCTTCTCCCAGCTCTCTGTGATCCCATGGGAGTCTTCTATCCACAGGGGACAAGCTCCGGGGAAAAATGTGGGGTGGGAAAAGGCTGTGACCAGGCAGAACATTCCTGAGAGGGCTCTTGTCCTCCAGCAGTGGGAGCGGGGAAGCACTGGGAGAAAGGAAAACTGCTCCTGGGAGAGGAAAGGGAGCAAGTGAGGACCCAAATTTGGGTGGTTTTGGGTCAGTCTTGTCACCATCCTTTGGTGTGTGGGGCCGTGCTGGAAGCGCCGTTCATTGATCCATAAAAAAAGCAGGAGCGTTGCTTGGCACAGGAATCCCTGTTAGTCACTCTTCCCTAAGCACACAGCTGGGAATGACAGAGAACTCTTTGGAAAAATCCTCTCAGGACTTTCTGGGTGTTTAGGACTCTCTGAGGTGCCCAGGACCCTTTGGGATATCCCCCTAAGCCTCAGGCAGGGCACCTTTCCCTGCCCAGCCACCTCCTCGCCCCTTCCCTGGCATTTTCCTGGGAGAGGCAGCACTTCCCAAGACACCCCAGTGGGAAAAGCAGTTTTCCATGACACATTCCTGATGTCTCTCCCTGCAGACAACCGCTGCATGGACAGGAGGTTCCTGCCCAGCCGTGCCAAGCAGTTGGTGGCCCTGGCCAGCTTCCCTGGAGCTGGGAACACCTGGGCCAGGCACCTGATCGAGCTGGCCACCGGCTTCTACACCGGCAGCTACTACTTCGATGGCTCCCTGTACAACAAAGGTGAGGGGAGGGCGCTTCTGGGGTCCCACCCCAGCTGGGGACAGTGCTGGTGACATCCCAGGGGCTGCAGGAAGGGCGGAGCAGAGCTGGTTGCTACCGCTGCTGCTCCGTGGGGTGGTTTGGGCTGGAAGGAATTCCATCACCAATTTCCCTGGTGAGGCAATTCCTCCCTGGGAGGGTGGGGAGGTCCTGGCAGGGGCTGCCCAGAGAAGCTGTGGCTGCTGGGAGTGTCCAAGGCCAGGTTGGACAGGGCTTGGAGCAACCTGGGATAGTGGAAGGCGTCCCTTTCCAAGGGGGTTGGAATGAGATGAGCTTTAAGATCCCTTCCAACCCAAAGCATTTCGGGATTCTGGTTCTAATAACCCACCCCCATTCCCAGCTCTCCCAGTTTAGAACCACTCACAACAGTTTCATCTGGAGACATTGAAGGTTTCTCCTGTTACTCCTTCACTTTTTGTGGCTTTGAGAGGAAATTCTCTGCTCCTCCTCAGCTGTGGAGGAGTTGGGATCTGTATCTGTGTGGTTGCTGGGGTCTGTACTCAGGCTATTCCCTAAATCCCCATTTTCCTTCCGAATTCCTGCCAAATCCAGCCTTGCAGAAGGAGGGAGCGCTGTCCCAGCCCCCAGGGTGCAGCAGCACCCCAGGGAAGGGAGCAGCACTGAGAAAAGCCTCGGCTGGGTTTTGCTGAGCGTGGGTTCCGTGCTCATTCCCTGTCGGAGGGGCCAGGAGGTATCCAGGCAACCAGCAGATCTATCCACGGCTGAGAGCCAATTCCACCTCTCTAATTGATGGAATGCAGCTCCTTCCAGCTGATCCCCCACTCCAGGGCCATTCCAGGGGTTGGGATTGATGCTGGCTCAGTGCAGGGTCCCCTCTCTGGACCCCCCACGGCATCACCCCCACCTTGGGCTGATCTGCTGCCGAAGAGGCAGGAGGATTTCCCTTTCTTTATTTTTATTAGGAGGGTTTCCACTGTGCTCAGGGAGGTTATAGCCATGAAATCTGCCCTTGACCCCTCAAAACAGGCACAAGAGCCGAGTGTGGCCAGGGAGATGTCACCCTGAGGGGCCCCCGTGCCTGTGAGCCACCCACTCATGGATTTTATGAGACTCTTAACATGGGAAAATAAATGATTTCCATCTGGGAGAGGGATGCAAATCCTCCTTCACGCCCCAGCTGCTTTCATCATCCAACTGGATGTCGCAACCTGATATCCCTGTGATGTTCCCTTTCGTGGAACCGTGGGATGTTTGCGTTGGAAAAGCCCTCTGAGATCGAATCCAAGTGTTCCCCCATGTCCCCAAGTGCCACATCCACAGGGATGAGATCTCCACCACTGCCCTGGGCAGCTGTGCCAGGGGTTGATCACTTTTTGGGTGGAGATCTTTTCCCTTATATCCCATCTAAACCTCCCCAGCACAGCTTGAGGCCATTTCCTTTAACCCTCTCTGGTTTTCCCTGGGAGCAGAGCCTGGCTGTCCCCTCCTGTCAGGGAGTTGTGCAGATCCAGAAGGTCCCCCCTGAGCCTCCTTTTCCCCACGCTGAGCCCCTTTCCCACCTCCCTGTTCCTCCCACTAAGCCCAGCTCTGTCCGGGCAGGATTCAAGGGCGAGCGGGATCACTGGAGGAGCGGGAGGACCATTTGCATCAAGACCCACGAGAGCGGGCAGAAGGAGATCGAGTCCTTCGACTCGGCCATCCTGCTGATCCGCAACCCCTACAAGGCCCTGATGGCCGAGTTCAACCGCAAGTACGGGGGGCACATCGGCTTCGCCGCCCACGCCCACTGGAAGGGCAAAGGTAGGGCAGGGATCCGCTGGGAGAGCTCCAGCCCGCCTGCTGGAGCTGGGAATTGCTTGGGAAAGCCCAGCAGAGCTGGAGTTGGGTGTCCGTGGGGAGATCTTGGGCTGTGCCACCATTTCGGGGCCAGCTCGTGGCGTGACCTTGGAGGGTCATGGATGGATGGAACAGGAGAGCAAGACCAGGCTGGTGCTGGCAAGGATGGGCATCTCCTGTCCCCAGTGTGACCACAGGGAGTGGTGGCAGTCCCCAGCCCACCCCTCTGGTGTCCAGGTGCTATCTCCATGTGTCCAGCTGCTCCCCAGCCACCACCTCTCCCACGCACAGGCGTGTGCCAGAGGCTGCTTAATTACAGCAATTTCCAAATTGCTGTTGTGGGATTGACTTCATTGGAAAGAGTTAAAATGTTTAGCTTGATTGAACATCTGCTACCCTTAATTCCGAGTTTATTTAAGGGGAGCTTTGGCTGCTGTGGCTGGGATGTGCCTGGATTTCGTTATCTCCATGTGCTCACAGTGCTGGGGACAGCCCAGCCCTGCTCTCCCCATCCCATAAAACCAGCGGGGTGTGGTGTCCCCCACTTCCTCAGCCTTGTGTGCCTGGGCTGGTGGCATAGGAGCCTCTGGGTTGATTTTTTCCCCATCCATCTGTGGATAGAGCCAGGATTGGCACCCCAGCTCCACAGGGAGCCTTCCCAATCCCTGTCCAGGGACTTCAGGGAACCTCCTGAGCCTTCCCAATGCCAACCTCCTCCCCAGCCTGTCCCAGGCCTCGTGTCCATGAGGGGAGGGAATTCCAGAGGGGACCATTCCCTCCACGTCAGCACAGTCTTGTTTGGATGCACATCAAAATACATCACCAAATTCTTTCCAGAGGATGTGTGGAGTAATTAGCCAATTAGTTGTCAGGTTAATTAACCATTGCTGGGACGGATGGAGATCTTCCATTGCATGGTTGGTGAGCTCATTCCCAGCTGGAGAGGCCCCTGAACACGGAGCATGAGGGTCCCATTCCCAACTTTCCCTGCAGCACAACTGTCAAAATTATTTTCTTCTCCCAAGAATTAATTAATTAATTAATTCTGGGGCAAATTCTGGGGAAAAAAAATCCCTAGGCACTCTGTCCAGCCTCACCCCCAGAGCTGAGGGGGTGTTTTCCCATTTCTCCCAGCCCATTCCCAGCCCTGCAGAGGCCAAACTCCTGTTTGGTTCCGTGGCATTAATTTTACGGCGCCCCTGGAGAGGCTCCAAAGCAAAGTTTTATGTGCTGTGATTACACAAGGTGAATTGTCCTGGACCTGTTTAATGGAACACATCCTGTGGTTAACGATTCCTCGGGGAATTAAACCCAGTCCAGCTGTTAATCAGGCCTCGGTTTTGCGGGGAGGACACGAGGAAGGGGGAGATGCCAGCAGCTTTTAACGCAGAGCCGCGCCCGATTATCGGCCTTTCATCATCCCTTTCACCACCTGATTCGAACGGCAGCATCAATTAGCCAGAAGGTTAATTGAGATGTTCCAGCAGGGCTGGGAGAGGACACAGAAGAGCATCCACTCACACTCTCTGCTCCTTTTTTTTTTTTTTTTTATCCCCCAGAGTGGCCGGAGTTTGTGGCCAACTACGCCCCGTGGTGGGCGACCCACACGCTGGACTGGCTGCGCTACGGCAAGAAGGTGCTGGTGGTGCACTTTGAGGACCTCAAACGGGACCTGTTCGTGCAGCTGCAGAGGATGGTGGCCCTGCTGGGCGTCACGGCCTGCGAGGACAGGCTGCTGTGCGTGGAGGGACAGAAGGACGGCAACTTCAAGCGCTCGGGCCTGCGGAAGCTGGAGTACGACCCCTACACGCCCGAGATGAGGAAGGCCATCAGCGGCTACATCCGAACCGTGGACGCGGCGCTGAAGCTCCGCAACCTCTCGGGGGTGCCCGAGGATTATTACCCCAGATGATGGTGACCGCGGCGGGGGGACCTCGCCCTGCCTGCCCAGGGGTGGCTCTGGGTCCTCCTGGCTTCTGCCTGATTCCACCCAGTGGGTGGCTCCTCTTTTAACCCTCCGTGTGCTGCTGTAGCTGTTGGTCACTCCCTGCATGAGCCGCCACAGGTCCCCGGCCACCGCTGAGCTTTTTTTTTTTTGGCCATCCTGGGGACACGGGTGCCTTCCCTACCTCGGGGTCCCTGCTCCTGTTCTGGCTGTCCCAGCTCTCCTGGGAAGTGCAGCGAGATGTCTGTGTCCCCTCAGGCTCTCCTGGGGACATCGAGCTGCTCAGGCCGTGCCTGATGCACCCGGAGCTGAGCTCCCTGGGGTGGCTGTCCCCAAAATCCCAGCCCTGGAAGGATTCCACTTGTCCTTGGATGGAATCTTCGGCCTTCCCAAGGGAGGATGGACCGAGGACGTGGCAGCGTGTGGGCGATGCTCCCCTGGATCCTGCCTGAGGTTATGGGATCACAAGGCCGTGCTGTGCAATGTCCCCAGACGTGGTGGCTGTGGCCCCTTGAGCCATCCTGCGGCTCCCTGAGAATTCCCTGGAATTCCCCAGCCACAGCACCAGGCAAAGTTGCTGCTCCAGCCCTTGGGGAGGGGCCCATGACCCCCACCAGCCTGGCTACAGGTGGAAGCTCCCCTTCCCTGTGGATGCTGCTCCAGGGGGGGACAGAGGAGCTGGTGGCACCCACGAGCTCATCCAGGCCCCGTTTCAGAGCCCACGAGCCAGAACGGCCCCTCAGGAGCATTTTTGGGGGGCCAGGAGCAGTTTGGGGGACAATGAGCAGGGTCCACACTGCAACCCAGCTGCACCCAGCGCCCTGGGTGGGGAGCAAACCCTGGGGCTGAGCTTTGGGGTGTCCCAAAGCCAAACCAAAGGATCCCACACACCGGGAGTGTGCCGATTCCCGGGCTGGCTTTGTGCACAGCTGCATGTGGTCCCCTGGCTGTCCCCTCATCCCAGGCCACCCTCTCCATCCTGGCTTTGCCCCAGATGAGCTCCCCAAAGCTCCCAACCCGCAAAACCCCCTCGGATGTAGGTGCAAAAGCCATATATTGTACGCAGCCTTTTCTAGAGTTAGAGATTCACCAGTTGGCTTTTAACTCTTGATCCTGAGAGAAAGGCAGGCACAGGACGAATCCAGAGACCCTGCTTGGTCTCTGTTCCGAGAGAGAAGAGAACTCCCTGGAGAAAAAAGGAGAATTTCAATAAAAATCTATTTTTCTAAGGTGTGTGTGGAGCAGGGCTGGGTTGCTCCTTGTTTTTTTGAAGGAGGTGGGGGACTGCACTCAGAGGGAGCAGCTGCCCCGTTTTGAACTCTGCCCTTGACAAACAGCTGGAGGTTTTTTGGGATTGGCAGTAGGAATGGAGCTGAGCCCACACCCCTTTGCTCATGGCAGCCCCGGGGTTGTCTGTCTGTCAGAACAAACCCCCAGGGCAACCCAGCAATTAAAAGAGAGGTTTTGTTGCTGCTCTGCCTCCCCGTGTGTTTGTGGGGCCACCTGAGCACCCCCACCCACCCCAGACCAGGGTTGTGGGAGCAAAGGGAGAACAGCTCCTCTCCCCTTTAATCCCATTAATCCATTTCTGTATTTAAACCCATTAATGGGAATTTAAATCCCATTAATGTCATTTCTGTGTTGACAGCGCAACCAAAGCAGCTCCTTTTTGGGAGCTTTAGTACCTGGAGAGTGTCCTTACAGACAGATTTAATGGGATATGTGGTAGGAAGGGGGAGATTCCCTGCAGGATTTATTCCTGACCTTCCTCAGCACCAGAGCGAGAGCTGGGTGTAATTTATCCCTTATTTCTAATCCGGAGTCGGTGAAATTCCCTTTTTTTTTCTTTTTTTTTTAGCAGGGATGAAGCCTCACCACGGCCTTGATTTGTTCTGACAGGCCCCGGCCGCCAAAGGGGCAGAGCTCCCTCCCCCCCTCGGAAGTAATTAACCCCCCAAAGCCAATTAATCGCCGAGATAAAACAATTAAGGGATGACATCGCGTGCGGCGCTCGGAGCCTGAGCTGCAGCTTGGGAGGAGAGGGAGGGGAGGGGACCCCACATCTGCACCTCCACAAAACCTTCCCACAAAAAACCCTGGGAACCTCCCCAGCCTCCAGCAGCATCAATGTCCCTCTTCTTTTTTATTTTTTCCTGGCTTTTATTGCACCACAATTGCTGCTTTTTTTTTTTTCCCCCATTTTATTTTGCATTTTTTTTTTTTTTTTTTTTTTTTTTTTTTTTTTCCCAATTTAATTTGCACCGAAATGGAGCAGTTGGAAAATATTATGACCATGTCAGGGCGTGCTGCACATCTGGCTGCACCTCTGGATTATGGGATCCCCTCTTCTTCTCATCCCACTGACACAGGAGCAGCTTCCCCCTCCTGGAGCTTCATATTCTGATTTTTTATTTATTTTTTAAGCGCTGGGCTGTATTTTAACCACGTGGAATTGGCACATAAGGATAAAAATCCTATTCCCCCTGGGAAAAGGAGCAGACCACCCTTCCCTCATCATTTTTCCTGGGGAAATCTCTTGACATTTCCCAGCCTGGGGGAGGCAGCACTCAGCCTTTCCACGAGGATTTGAAAAGCTGGGAATTTTTCCACTTGACTCAGCCTGAGCATCCCTGGCTGGGCACAGTTCGCCCTGCCCTGCTGTGGGGCTGGAGGGACCGTGCCCTTCCTTCATCCCTGCATTCCTGCTGGGAAAAAAAATCATCTATTTTTGGCCATCTCGCATCCCCCGGAGCGTTTTCCTGCCTCCCGGTCCTGCTGCAGCATTCCTCCCTCCAGGGCTGCATGGGTTGCTCAGCTGTTGCCGTGGCAACGGCGTCTGCACCAAAAACTCCCGCATTTCCCCCAATTCCGGGTGGGTTTTGTGCTCCCTGGACGCTGCTGGTGTGGCTCGGCTCTGGGATCCTGGCAAAGGGAGTGCGTGCTGCTTTGGGGTGAGTTTAAGGGATTCTGGGCAAAGCCCCCAATGCTGGGGGGCTCAGAGAGAAGGAGTTCCCCTTTTTCCCAAATTAAATCCTGTGAAGTTCCAGCTGTGTTTAAAAAAAGGGAAATTCCCCCCCTCAGCAGCAGCACAGAATCCCCAGAATGAGGAGATGGGCCATAAATCTGGGAGCAGCCGTCTCCATCCCTGACAAAACCAACAGGTTTATGGATCAGTTTGGCCATTTCCCCCAAAATTTACAGCTGACAACGTGCCTGAACACAGCAGGGATAATTTAAACCCGGCTCCAACCTGCCTGGCTCCGAGCAAAGGGAGAGGGGAACACGTTCAGTCCTTTTTTTTTTTTTTTTTTTTTTTTTTTTTCCCCTTAATTTTAAATTTCATTCCAATTCAGGATAAAGGCAGGGATTTATGGGAGAGGGAAAGCACGGCTTTATTTTAGGGCCGTGACAGCCAAGTGAAAAAGAGCTGTCACTAAGGATGGCAACACATTCCACAGGAGCAGGGTTTGCTGTATTCCAGAGGAATTTCTCCCGGGAAATCAGACCCAGCCTTGGGTTTGGGGTGGGGGGGGGGTAAATCCTGGGAAGCAGCAGCGGGAATAGGGCAGGTTTGGGATGTGCTGGGTGAGGAGCAGTCCTGCCACAGCTCAACGACATCACTGGGGTCTGGGGGTGCTGATCCCACTGCACAGCGGGGAACGGGGATAGGGAGAGCTGGGGTGGCTGGGAACAGGATTTGGGAGCTGTGGGCTGGGGATTCTGGGCCACAGGGGTGTGGATGGGAGTCCTGGGCTGAAGGTTGGGGTCCCAGGGTTTGGGATAAGGGTCCTGGACAAGGGTTGGTGCTCCAAGGTTGGGGAGGGGTTCTTGGGATTGGGGGTTTGTGCCCCAGCTCCAAATCCTGCTGTTCTTTACCACGAGTCCTGACCTATCCTAAAATCCTAAAATGCCCTAATTCCAGATTTTATAGGGCTGGTGGTGGCTCTGCATGCCACTCCCCCCTTGCCTCTGAGGTGCTAAATCCAGCTGCATCCCAATTTCACCGATTTCTGCCCCAAAAGGGGCGGCAGAGCCCGGCAGCACCAGCCCAGGAGCTGCAGCTCCCACCCAGCCCTTTCCCTGGCTGCTAATTCCAGTTTGTGCACGTTCCCCTGGAGCTGCCCGTGGTCATTAACCTCCTGCTGCCGTTAATCAAGAGGACTTTGTTAATTAACAGCTAAGGATGTCTCCAGCTGAGCAGTGCAGGGGTGGGATCGGGGTCACCGGGATGCATCCAAGGATCCTTGATTGAATGTATCGGAGCTTCCCAACATTCTGGGGGAGTGCAGCCCCCTCCCCTCCATGAACAAAATGTCCAGCACTGCAAAAAAAAAAAGAGGAATGCTGACAGGATCCATCCTCAGCACCCTGGGAGATTCCAGAGCTGCAGCTCCTGCAGTATTTCAGGAATATCAGAGGAACTGGGGCAATACTGAGCTGCATTTCTTTGCCACTCTGCCAAAAAGGGAAGAAAAACTTGGCTGAGGAGGCTGAAGTTTTCTGAGGAATGTTTTTTTTTTCCCCTGCTTCCATTCTATAGACATATAAAAATGTGAATTTTTAGTGCTGCCTGGGTGAGCTGTTTGCTGCCAGTCCAGTGAGTGACACGGGAACAGAAATCACTGATATTCCTTGGGGAGGTTAATTCAAAGCTAACAGGGTCCAGCAGGAAAAACTCAGTGGATTTTTCCCTTCTCTTCCTCATCCCAAACCCTTCCAGGATGAGGAGAATCAGGAGCAAGAGGGGACAGAGCAGCAGCACTGGTGTCTGGATGGATGTTGGGGTGGAGCACTTGGAGATCTCCCAAAGCCCATCCTAGAGGCTCAGATCCCACCTCAGTCCCTCAAGCCCCATCCCTCTGCTCCTGAGCTCTCTCCACAATCCCAAATTCCACACCAGGGATCAGGAATACACACAGGGAAGCCACTGCTCAGTGAAAAACCCTGAGATCCTTCCCCCTCCACACATGGAGGTATTTGTCTGGAAAACAGAGATTTTATTAAATAAGCAAACAGCTACAAAGATGGACCCAAATATTTGGGAAACTTGGGATTCCCAAGCTGCCATCACAGGGATGATTTAACCCCAGGGTAAGTACCAAGGCACTGCTTTTTTNCCCGGGGAAAATAACAACGCCTTTTTTTTTTTATTTTTTTTTTTTTTTTTTTTTTTTTTTTTTTTTTTTGAAAGCTGTTTGGAGTAATAACAGATGGGCTTGGAAAAAAACAGACACCAGAATTAGCGAGGAGCACCCTGAATCCATTCTGAACATCCCAGCACCAACCTGAGGGGCAGTGGGATGGCCTCCAGTCCTTGAGGCTTCATCCCACTGTTCCCACATCCAGGATTCTCCAAACCCTGAGCCCAAAAAGCCCCAGAGGCTCCGGGTACATCCCATTCCCACTGCTCCCTAAACTGATCCTCTGCAAGTTCTGTGTGTCCCTGTGTGTCCATCTGTCCCATCCATCCCATCTGTCCTATCCCACTCCTAATAGGATCCTGGCAACCTTCCAGCAGTGTTAATTAAATACTGGGGGAAATGAGCAAGAGGAGCCTCCTCCCAGCACCAGAGAGGCCCTGCAGCCTCCTCAGGCACTGCATCTTCCATGGGTATGGATCCATGGGTATGGATCCATGGGTTTTGGGGGGAAAAATCGCTGTGGATGGGGCTGGGAGCATCTCTGGGCTTGGCCATGGGACATGGTGTGGTGCAGGGACGTGTGGCAGTGCTCCCTGGGGAAATGGGTGGATCCCAAGCCCAGGAGATATGGAGACAATCCAGGTGCTGAGTGTCCCATCACACCAAGGAGGTGAGGCAGATCAAGGTGGAGCAGCGAGGCAGCGCTGGGCCGGAGAGGACACTGGATAATCCATCTGAAATCCTGAAATCCCTAAATCCTGAAATCCCAAAATCATGAAATCCTGAAATCATGACATCTCGAAATCCTGAAATCCCAAAATCCTGAGATCCTGCTCCCGCCGCAGTGTCCGCTCTGATCCACGCCATTCCCACAGCTCAATTATTGGGGCTCTCCTTGTACCTGTGGCTGGCACAATCTGCTGCCTGGAAATAGCTCCTGGCTTTTCCTGAGAGCTGCCTGCCCATTTTATTTTCCTTTTTCTGATTTCCAAGGAAAGCTATAAATAAATATTTCAGCTTCTGCGGGCACCTGGGAGCAGAGTCGCAATGGCCAACGTGTCAAAACCCTGCACAAAGCTCCCCGAGGGACCTCCTGAAATGTCCCCAGGGCCAAACCCAGCTCCAGGGATTCCTCGCTGTCCTGGGAGTGACACAAATGAGGGTGACACCGGGGTTGTGGTGAAGGAGCTCTACTGGAGAAGGAGATCCCAAATTCTTGGAGCTTCGGAGCCCATCCTTCACTGCAGAGATCGGCGGGTGGCAGCGGAGTCTCCCACGAGATTCCTGGAGTGTCCCAAGGTGGGAGAGACAAAATCATCCCATAGAACCGACCGGTCCCACCAAGGAGCAGCTGGCAACAGAGCCAGACCCCCCTGGAGGCAGGAGGGGACAGCAGCTCCTCCCCAGAAGCTCATTCCCAGCTCATGGACCTGCTCCTGGTCCCAAACATCCACCTTTTCTGCAGGATGTACCGTGTGGAATGTGTCCATCAAAGGGAGGGTTAAAAAGACATTTCAAATTGACCTTTCCCTCTTTCTTCTCCCAGTTTTCCATGCCGGTGACCTTGTGCGTGAGCCCAATCCCCACCCTGGAAGGTGGCCCTGGGTCTGGATCACTTAGAAGACATTTGAGACTTCCCAGTTCTTTGAGGTGGGATATTCCAACCCCTCATAAGGACACTTCCCAAAAAAAAGTCACAAACACCTGGTACCAAAATACCTCAGGAATTTACCATGAGGAGCCACACACAGACATGGGACAGAGGAGTGCCACCGATTTGGCCATGGCAGGGATCACCCATGGCATGGGAGATGCCCTCCTGATATCCTGCACCCCACCAGGGTGCCTCTGGAAACACCAGGAAAGCCCTTCCCGGGTCGGGCAATGCACAGTTCGGATGGGAACGCCCCAAAATGTTTTCTTAGATTGGCACAAGGATTTTTGCAATCCCACACAAGATCAAGGGTGGTTGTGTCTTCTCCATAGCTTGGGGGTCTCCATCCCCTGCCAGCCCCCAGGCAGCAACACCAGTCAAAAACGGGCTGTAGGACAGTGCTGGACAATGGGACCCACACCAGGGCCACCACAGGGGTGGTCACTGTCACAGTGCCAACACCAGGGGACCCTGTCCCTCCTGCAGGCTGAGTTTAGACAACTGTTGTCTCCTTCTCAGTCATGGAGGAGATCTTGGAGAAGCTCCTGTGCACGATGCTGGAGTGTCCTGTCTCCTCGCTGAGGGCGTTCACCAGCCTGGAAAGGAGGGTCACCTTGAACTTCTTGAAGTCCTGGCCCATGAAGACGTAGAGGACGGGGTTCATGCAGCTGTTGGAGGCCGCCAGAGCCGTGGTGAGCGGGATGAAGATCTCAAACACAGACCAAGGCACCGTGTGAGGCACCGTCTCCAGCAGGTTCAGCAGGTGGTAGGGACTCCAACAGAGGAAGAAGGTGACAATGATGGTGACAATGATCTTGAAGGGCTTCTTGGACTTCGCCAGGCGGTTCCGGCGCAGGTTGAAGACGATGGCGACGTAGCAGAAGGTGATGATGGTGATGGGGAGGATGTACCCAGCCAGGAACCTGGTGATGTTCACCGTGCGGTGCCTCACCACCCCTTCGTAGGACATGTTCCTGGAGAGGGAGAAGTTGCTGAAACAAATGACGGAGTCGCGGGTCTGCACCGTGTCCCGGAAGACGAGCGAGGGGCAGCTCATGACGACGCCCACGGTCCAGATGATCATACAGACCCCGTAGGCCAGGTTGGTGGAGCGGTGGTTCTGGGACCACACCGGGAACACCACGGACACGTAGCGGTCGAAGCTGATGGTGGTGAGCAGCAGGACGCTGGTGTACATGTTGAGGATGAGGAGGAAGGAGTTCAGCTTGCACATGACCGTGCCGAAGATCCAGTGGTAGCTCATGGCCGTGTAGGCGATGTTGATGGGCAGGAAGATGTTGAAGAGGAAGTCGGCCACGGCCAGGTTGAGAAACCAAACCGCGTTGACCGACTTCTTCATCTTGAGGGTGATGATGGCGATAACGAGGCCGTTGCCCAGGATGCCCAGCACGCAGGACACGCTGTAGATGATGACAGACAGGATCCTGGTGATGTCCTTGAGGTCAGGGGCCGGCTCTGCCCCCACGCTGCCGGTGTCCTCGTAGGGGTAGTCCGGGTAGTCGCTGTAGTTGTTGAGGCCATCCAGGTAATCGGAGAGGTTGGGAAACGCCATGGTCCGTGCGCGGGGCGGCCGAGCCGTGGGAGCCCGGGGAGCTGGGATTCTGGGATCTGCAGGCAGTGAGTTTTCCCTGCTGAGCAAAGCCTTGGCGTTAATTGCACTGACAGTGGTCCCCAACACGTGTGGGAACTGGGGACAGGAGCAAAGGGACACACAGGAATGGGGGATCCCGTGAGAACCCCGCCGGTCCCAAACAAGATGCTCCCGCAGCTCCTCCCTGATTTCCACCCCCATCCATGAGACATCAGGACGTGATTCAGTCCCTCAGCTCCACCAGGATGTGGCTGCAGCCTCATCCTGCAAAAAACGTTGATTACCCGCCTACTTCCAGGAAAGAAACCGGGATAATGCTCATTAACAGCTCATCAACAGCTCTGGCTTTCCAATCTGCAACATATTATGGTTCCTCTCTTTTTTTTCTGTACTGAATTGGGCTGAAAACCCAAAGGGAAGCTCCCCACACGCCCCCCTGGCACCAGGCACCCTCTCACCTCTCTCCTCGCTGTCGGGACGGGGGACAGGTGACAGTTCAGTGTCCCCGGGCACAACGGCAGCTCCCTCCACGCCGGCCTAAGGCATGAGCTGTAACATTAAAGCCAGGATCAAAGAAAGGCCACTCACCCGCGGATGTTAAGGAAGGAAACCAATTAAGGGTGTGGTAACAATTAACTCTGTGCAGCCTCCCTCGGGGGGCTGTGCTGGCCTGGGGACCCTCCTCGGCTCCAGCCTGGGGAAGGTGGGGTCCTGCCATGATCCCAGCACCTTTTGGGGTAACCCAAGACACAAATCCCATCCTCTACTCTCTGCACAAGCACCCAACACGAGCAGCATCCCCAGGTGCACACAAAGAAGCAAACAATCAACCACAGGTTAGTAATAATTAAATAATAAATAATTCAAGGTATAAATATCATATTTATAGTATAATATTATTGTGCATATTATCTGCATAATCTATTTTATATCCTGTTATCTATCCTATAGACAACAGATATATAGATCAATATATATATAGATAACATATATATATAGATAAAATATATTTTAAAATATATATATGATTTTGTATCCTGCGTTCTCCAATTTTATATATAATTTTATATATCCTATATAAAATATAGTTTTATATCCTGCATTCTCACAGGGTTATTTTCCTGATTTAATTGGTGCCTTGTACGTTTAAATATGTTAATTGTGGTAAACCAACAGCATCATCTGCCATTGTCAGACTCCAAGCTCCAGAGCCTGGATTGAGGGGGTTCAACCTCTCCCCTGTGACAATCCAGGATATAAAACCCTTTCAGGGGGTTAAAACCAAAATCCCCCAAAGCCTGAGTGAGGAGCACAGAGCATCCCACCCAGACATGTCCTCACAGGGGGACGTGGGGACACCCAAGGGCCCCCCCTGTTCCTGGGGCGTTTCACCCCAAAGAGCGTCACCCTCCCGCCAGCCCCGCTTTGAAGTTCCCAGGGTGTTTGTGCTGGGAGCTATTGTTCCTCCCCGGGCTTTTCCTGCTGTTCCTTCCTGCCATTGCTGCTGCAGAGTCCCCGGCCAGGGGTGAAATCCCACCCTGTCACCTCCCCCTGGCCGAGCTCCGGGCGACGATAAGCGGCCAGAACAAATGAGGTTTGAGGGCAAGGCTTGGGAATGAGCTGGAGCTGGGAGGAGGCCTTGTCCCAGGAAAACCTCGATGGGAAAAGAGAGGAATTAAAGTCGATGATCCGGTGGAAGGAACAGAATCAGCAGAACTGAATCTCCCAGCGATGTTAATGTTGATTAACGAGTCGTTGCTTTATGGAACAGGGATGTAAGGTCATCCCCTTCCCAAGGGCAGAGCCCCAGAAAGGTGGGGAAGCCCAGAACCCCATGTTCATCCCACCCCATTGCATCATATCCCATTGCATCATATCCCATCCCATCCCATCCCATCATCCAGAGAACCCCAAAACCCCCTGGATTTACTCCACAACCTTTTCCATCACGGTGTCATCCATGGGGCACGTGGGACACCCCCACCCCTCACCACCCCAGGGTCACTCAGCCCCTGCTCCAGAGGGACAGGAGAAATTCCCACTCCTCTTCCCACTGTGTCCACTTCCATTTTTAATGTTTTTAATGTAAAACCCTCCCTTTATTATTTTTAATTGCTGGGCCTGATGACTTTCAGCTGATTCTAAAGTTCTTTTTATTGTATTATTTCTCTGAATTCTCTGTTAATTTTGCTCTGCTAGGTTGGGCAGGGATTGGTCTCTGTTCACAGCAGGGATGAGGATGGCAGAGACCGACGGGAACACCAGGACTCTGCTTCCCTGTGGGATCTGGCAGAGGATGGGTTTGTTCCCAGGGCTCATGAGGAGCAAAATCCCAAACTCCACAGGAGCACAGGAGCAGCTGCCAATCCCACAACAAACATTCCAGATGGGCAGGATGGGCACCAGGAGCCCAGACCTGCTGGAAAATTATCCAACAAACTCCCACCTGCCTCTCCAAAATTCTCCCAAAAATGGAGAGCCTCAGGGGCAGCTGCATGAAACCTCCTCATTTCTCACAGCAAAAAACTCCAAAGTCTGGGAGGAAAAAAAAAAAAAGCCACATAATACTAAGAGTGTTTCATTGCTCCTCTCCAGGCTGAAAATTCCCTGCTCAAGCCAAAACCGCTGTTCTCCCTTCAATCTATTCATCTTTGTCCTCCTACCTCAACAAAAACGAGCAGAGGATTTACCCAAAATAGCCTTTTCTCCGTCATTCCCGCAGCTGTGTTTGTCTTGGTACCCAGGGAAGGCCGGGTGGGATTCCCGGCGGGCGGCCCGCTCACCGGCAGCATCCCGGCACATACCGGGGGAGGATGAGGTCAGGGATGTTGTTCTTGGGAAGGCAACAGGAAACCGAGAGAACAGCAGAAAATGTTCAAATCTAGCTTTTCTGAGCGAAAAAAAAAAAACAAACCTCTGCCCTGGCCGAGGCAGACGGGCGGGAGACGGATGTGAGCGGGGAACGGCGGCGGGATCGGTGTGGCAGGGACGCGGGGAGGGCAGGGGATGCTCGGGGCCCTGGCGGCGGATGCCAGGGCGGTGCCAGAGCCCAGCTCCAGGAGTTTATAGGGATGGGCAGGATGCCAGCACCGCCTCCTGCCTGCCCGCCGGCCAGGCTTTTACCGGAGGCACTGGGACAGGTTGAGGAGAACTGATAGAACCTAATCAAATCAAATTAAATCAAATCAAAGCAGCAGAGCAGCTTTTGAGTACATCAGATCCTGCCTGAGCTGTCAAAGTGCATCACGCTTTGATCCACAGCATGAAATGGATCCGGGCCGGGACCTGCCAGGGCTGGGGAGACTGGGGGAGCCCTTGGCTTGGTGATTGTCCCCCCGAGGAAATGCTTGTCCCCGGCACGGGACAGCCCGGACAGGACGGACAAATCCCCTGGGAACAGCCGGCTCCGTGCCCGCCCCGCTGCCGCCTCCTCCCCGGCAGCTGCTCTGCCTTTCCCTCCTCGCAGCACTTCCCTCTCCTCTTCCCATCGGCGGGTCCCGAGCTCCCGGCGCACCCCAAACCCCAACCCGCTTCCTCCGGGCGTGGGAGGCTCGGGCAGCTCCGGCACAGCTTCCCGGGACAGGGGAATTGCCGGCAGATGTTCGGAGCTCCGCTTTGGGAAGGGCTCGGGGTAAAACGGGATCTCCACGACCCTCTGGACCTGCTGGCAGCAGACCCCACCGAGCCCTGCCGCAGTCGGGATGTCCCTGGAGGGCAGGGATGTCCCTGGGGACGTGTGGCAGGTGCTGGTCCCCAGTTCTGTGGGGGTTCTGTGGCTCTGGTTGAGCTTGAGTCCCGCCCTGAGGGTTGGATCCCGAGTATCCCTAAGAATTCCACGGCATCTCATGCCCCGGGGAAGGCGGATGCAAACCCCACCCTAAACCGGCACCCGAGGCCACCCCATCAATCCCTCTGGCACCCACGAGTTTCCAGCCCAGAGTTACACGGGAGGGACATCCCTGCAGGGATCCAGCTCCCAGGAATCTCAGGGAGCGAGGCACCAAATGGGAAAGCAGCTCTGGGCTCCCAGCTCCAATTCCCCTTTATTTTATTTAGCAGGTGATTTCCATGGCAACAGACGCCACAGGGATGATGCTGCTCAGCATGCCACTCCCCACCGGGATACCCGGGATGAATGACCCCATTCCTCGGTGTAAATCCACCACCAGCCCTTCAAAAAGGAGTTTACACCTCCAAACCCAGAGCTCCAGCCTGCCCAAAAGCTGCTCCTGGCCGTGATTCCAGCCCTGCCGCCATCCCTGACCCCTCTGTCCCGCTCCAGCAGGCTGGGAAGGGGGCAGGGATGTGGGATAACATGGGAGCAGCAGCAGGAGGCTGAGAACGAGCTCCTGCCAGCGAGGATCCGGGCTGGAAATTCTCCCAAACCTCCCCCAGCAGCTGGAGACCCCCCAGGGCAAAGGGAGGAGGCAGAGCCGCGGGGGAAACTGAGGCATAGAGCTCAGGGGGAAGCTTAATCCCTACCTGCATCCACTCAGACACATCCCAGCTCTCCATCACGGATCCGGGACCCCCCACACCCAGCATCCCCCGGCATCCCCAGGCTCTGCCTGCATCCCGGCTGAGGCTGTGCACCCCGCCCGTGTGAACGGCTCAGGAAAAAGGGAATCGCTGGAAAAGGCAGCCTTAAAAAAGCTGCAGTGCCCAGGGTGGGACAGAAAAACATGAGTCAGTGTTTATCTGGGCAGAGCCGGCCGGGCTGCGCGGGATGGGTCGGGATAGGATGGGATGGATCCCTCCTGGGCACAGTGTGGGGTCACCCCCGCGGGGAAAGCGCCCCAATCCTGACAGAAAGTGGGGTTTAACCTCAAAATTTGGGTCATGAAAGGCCCCTCCCAGCGTGAAACTCTGGCAGAGGAACCTGGCCTTCCCTGGCACAAAGTGTTGTAAAATCCTGACCTTCTGCTCCATCCGTTCTGCTCTTGGGAAGGTTTGAGGATTAAAGGGGAAAATTTGGGGTGTTTGTAGCTATACAGGCAAAGATTTCCTTGGAAAAGGGCAGTTTGTGCTTCTGAGCTGCTTAAAATGACTCGGCTTCCAAGACAACAAAAGTTCTTCCACCTCCTCTGCTCTCTTCTAATAATCCAAGGTTTTCTCCTGGCACTTCTCAGGCAATAAAAAGACAAAAACACCTCCCTTTTCCAGAGCAACATCCCAGCAGTCCAGTGATGCTGTCCCTAACCACGGCTTGGGCTTTGTCACGGGACAAAACCTTGGGGACATCGCTCGGGATTTGGGGCAAAAGAAACCCAAGAAAACAGAAACAAGGCTGTGAGAGGGACGTGACCCCGCAGGGGATGTGGCATGGCTGGGGACAGCAGACTCAGCCCCCACCCCGAGCGAGGAAGTCACCCCAGATCCGCGGGAGCATCCTCCCAGCTGTGCTCTGCGTCCCCAGCTGAATGCTGATCAGCACGGCAAAGAAAAGGCACCCTGTTCTCCCTGTCCCCAGCGAGGGGACACTGCCACACTGTCAGGACATCACCCCCCCCCAAATTTCCCTCCCAGCCCCCCNTGTCCCCAGCGAGGGGACACTGCCACACTGTCAGGACATCACCCCCCCCAAATTCACTGCCAGCTCCTCTCCCTTCCCGGCTGTTTTCTCACCCCACAGGCTGCAAAGCCCAGCTCCAAAAGAGGTTGGGATTTTAGGGGAAATTAGGGGGTTTGGGATGAAGGATGGTGGGGATCCCAGAGATCCCAAACCCACTTTATAACAACAGGGGAGCAAAAAAACTCAACTGGCTGCAAATCTCCAGCGAACCCTTCCACCCAAATCCCTATAAAACATATAAATAAACAAATATATACAAATCCAGAGGTGTTTACCTGAGCTGGACAAATCCCCAAGGAATTTTCAGCACTTAGAGGCTGGATTAGACATCTCTGCTTCTCCTACAGCCCCGTTAGGGCTGACATGGGAACCACCCTGGGCTCGTGGCTTTGGCACCCAGCTGGAGCTGACACGGATATTGCCGAGGTTTCTCATCCCGAGGAGACGCACATGGGATGGGAGGATGAGGAAAATAAACGCAGCCCGTGGAATAAACCAGCTGCTGGCCTCAGCAGAGCTGGGAGGGGAAGGGGGAAGCTCCGGGGGAGGATGTTGAGTTTGCGGAGTTTAGCCGGACGCAGAAGGGGATGTGGCGGCAGTGACATGGCCCGTCCACCACAGCTCCTGTGCTGCCCACAGTGGCTTGGGAATCTCCTGGGAGCCTTTGGGGAGGGTTTGGGTGTCCCTCAGTGTGAGCACAAAGGGTCCCCCTGGGCTACTCCCCACAGGCCCCCCAAATCCATGCCCCGCTCCGGGGATGCTCCTGGCCTGGCACACACAGGAGAGGGGAAGCCCAAAGCCATTCCTGGGGTGCAGGGAAGAAGAGAAGCTGCTCATCAGTCCTGCCCATTGCCAGCTGTTCATCCCACAGTGCATTCCCAGTGAGGAAATCAGCCTGGCCTGGTTTGTACTGGGACCCCAGCAGAGGGGTCACCAGCCAGGAGCCATCCTGCCCTCAGCCCTGTGCCTGCCAGGAGCTGGGAATTGCCAGTGGCACCCACGGTGACCCAGCACCAGCTGAGCCTGGGTGGACACAAATCCCTGGGCACAAATCCCTGCCCTGAGCCAGGACAGCTCCTCCAGAGGGAGATGCAAAACACCTGGAGCAGAAGCTGCATCATGCTGTGAAAGAGCATCCCCTTCCACCAGAGCCCCACCTGCTCTCCACCATCAAGATCCATCAGTTTCCAGCTCTTGGCTTCGCACAGGGGACAAATCCCAGTTAAACCACCCAGGTGTGACCAGGGGACAGGGGGCGATGCCAGCAGGGAGTGGTGGCAGGTGGGAGGGAGCTCAAGGCCACCACGTCCCATCAGGTGGGGACATTGACCCTGTCCCACGTGGACGAGCTCCCGTGAGAGCCGAAAAAGAGGAATCGGAGGCGCTGCCAGCTTTGCACAACTCGGTGTTGCAACATCCCTGAGCTGAATCAGGGCTGGGAAAGTGCTGATGTGCCGGTTCCTGGGGCTGCCGCGGGGAAAGGAGAAGCCCCGAAAAGCCCTGAAGTGTGAAGCGGGCAGGGATGTGCCAATCCCCCTGTGGATCCAGGCAGGGGGAGGGTCGTGACCGGCTCCGCGGTGTCCCCCTGCCCCAGGAGCCCCGGGATGGGGTGGGAGCGCCGGGATATCCCTCACTTGCGGCACCTGTGGCAGGGTGCAGAGGAGCTGTGCCCCAGGACAGCGGGAAATGCAGCCCAAAATGATCAAAACCACGAGAAACACGGGGCCCGCTGGATCTGTCCCATCTGTCACACCCCCAGCGCTCCCGGTGTCCCCTCCCGAGCCTCGCCGTGACCTTTCCCAATACCTCGCGCGGTGCCAACGCTGTCCCGCTGCTCCGCGCTGGGCAGGACGAGCTGGGGGTGCCCCGGGTGCCAGCGGGATCCCATTCCCAGGCGGATCCCGGCGCGCCGGGACCAGGCACAGGCACGGTGCCGCTCCCCGCCGCTTTTAAGGGAGCGGGGAGGGAGTTGCATCCATCACCAAGGTTTTCTTGCCAGCGCCGGCAACAGCTGGGAGAGGGTGTGACTCCTGGAGCTGGGAACGCCGGCCCGGATCGCAACCCAGCGTGAGGAAGCTACAAAGTGCTTCCCAAGGGGCCTCCTTTCCTGTGCCGCCCCCCGGGCCGCAGCACACCGTCCCACGGAGGGATAACGGAGCGCTCCGCAGGGATGCTGCTCCAGCCGGGAGCCCAAGGGGAGGCAGGTGGCTGCCAGCCCCCCCCGCGCTGTGCTGTCCCCACCCTGGGTCAACCGCTGTCCTCTGCTCCCCCCCACCGCCCCCAACTCCTTCCAAGACGTTGAGTCACTTCCCTCCAGGCAAATCTGGCTCCCAAACGCCGCTCCTGCTGCTCAGGGGCTGGGTTTTTTTCCCCCGATGGATTTCATTACCACCAGGATGCTGCAGCTGCTTCCAGGCAGCCCCCCCTCAGCCCGCAGAGGCTCTGTGGTGGCAGCTCTGTCACCCCCAGCCCCTTTAACACCTGCAAGAAAAGTTCTTTGGGGGCCACAGAGGGGCTGGGGGAGGCTCCAGGGTCCCCTGGTGATGAGGGATGGGAAAGGCTGGATGCAGGGATGGGGTTCAGGGGGACAAACAAGAGGTTTTTGGGGCAGCCCCCCAGATGGGGAGCACTGAGCAGCGCAGCCCCCACCCACACAGAGCAGAAGGTTTGGATAACCCCAGGCTTGATGTGGCACTGTGAAAATTCTTTCTCTCCCCACGCAGCTCCCAAGCCCCAGCCATCCCAGCCCCAGCATCCATCCCAGTCCCAGCATCCATCTCAATGGGAAAAGAGCCAGTGCCGGGGTTGGGAGCAAAGGCAGCACAAGGAAACACCAGAAAATTTGGCAGTGATGCCCCCTCACCCTCCTCCAGCCTGGAATTTGCCCCACTGGGACACCCCAGCACCAGCAACACTGCCCTGGGTTTGCCATCAGCCATTCCAACCCTCTCCCCAGCAGAAAGGAAATTCATCTACCACAGGATATTAATTAAGGTTAATTAATTACCCTCAGCTGTAAAGACAGGGCAAAAACCATCCTGAACCCAGCCAGCAAGGGAGAAAACCAACCACAAACTGCCGGGATTTCCTTTTGTGTGTCCGGAGTCAAACGGAGCCACCAAGAGATGCTCAGCCCAGGCAGCTCCGGGTGGCACCAGCTGGGACCTGCGGGCTTCCCAAAGCCACCCCAGGGCCTGAGGGGCTGGGAATGCTCGGCCGTGGATGCTCCTGCACGTGGGCTGAGCAATGACCAAAATCCCGGCAGCCCCGAGGGGTCCGGAGCCAAGACCCGGCTCAATCCCAGTGCTCCCAGTAAGGCCGAGCTCTGCAGCCCCGCAGAACCAACCCGGCCCTGGGCACTCCTTTCCCAGGCACCTGCCACTTCCCCAGGTGCGGGCAGGATGCGGGCTCCTGCTCTCGCACTGTGTTTAGCGGGATGAAAGGCAAACACGCTGGCTCGGGGTGTGATTTCCCATCCCCAGCGTTTGTGGGTTGGGGTTTCCCCCCGGGGCACTCGGCTCAGCAAAGCCCTGCGGAAGGACAAACCCCCGTGCCCGGGGACTGACGGAGCAGGATCCGAGCAGGATAGAGCCGGGAACGGCAATTCCAGGCGCAGCAGCCTCTGGCAGTTGTCGTGTCCTTGGCAAGCGCCGAGTGCCACCCACACCGAGCAAAGCCATTAAAGCTCCAAATTGATTTGGGCTGATTAAACGCCCTGGAGCAGCTCCACGGCCAGCCGGGATGTGCGGCTGGGGCCGGGATGCGCGGGTGGACCGGGATGCGCGGGTGGAGCCGGGATGCGCGGATAGGGCCGGGATTCGGGGATGGGGTTGGGATGCGCGGATAGGGCCGGGATGCGCGGGCGGGGCCGGGATGCGCGGGTGGAGCCCGGCAGGTCGGACCCCTGGGGCTCTCGCCCTTCTTCCCTCCCACACAGGGCCGGGAACCCGCCTGACTCATCCCCAGACAGACGTGGCCGTCGATGGGGAAGAAATTGGAGGAAGTTTTCCCTCTCCGGGGAGCTTTCTCCGGCATCCAGCAGCACTTTCCCTCGCCCTGGGCAGAGCCGTGGGGATAAAAATGGGAATGGCTGGAAAAGGAGCTGGGCTCAGCTACGAGGACAAGACAGGAGGTTCCCAGTGTATATCCCAGCTCCAAATCCCGGGTTTAGAGCTGGGTTTGTGCCCAGGGATGAGTCTGCCCCGCCTTTCCCACAGGGAGCTCATCCCTGGCTCACACCCGCTGCGGTCCCGAGCTCCGGATCCCGGCGCCGCCTCCCGATCCAAGTGCAAACTCCCTGCACAAATAAAGAAGCCACAGACAGGATGTTCCAGAGACGGCTCCCGTTCCCTTTTTCGCTGATTTGATACAACCACGGGGTAAAAAAAAAAAACCTCAGTCCCAACCTTGTGCAACTCGAGCTTATAAATAGCCCCAGAAATTGAGCGGGGCTGGGACAGCGTGGCCAAACCCTCTGTGCTCCTGAGGCTGGCACCATATCCCGCTGCATCCCACGCCTGGGAGGGGCAGCTCAGGCATCGCCACATGGTCCAGCCCCCAAAGGCTCTGCTTGCCTCCAAACTTACATCATTCCCCCCGTTTTTCCACGTGCTTCCCTCGGAGCTGTGCCAGGGGCTGGATCCGAGCGATGCAGGGGAGGATTCCGAGTTCTCGGCTCCCAAACCCCACCCTTGGCAGGGGAGGATTGATGGGAACGTTCCCAGGGCTCTGTTCCATGGATTTCCCCATCTGTGGCATCACCCACCTGCTCCCATCCCCACCCTGCTCCCCGGGAGTGATGGAAATGTCACACCCAGAGATTTATCCACTGACAGCTCCTGGAGCAGGCGTGAGGAATTGCCAGGCATGGACAATTTGTTGTTGCCTTGGAGCCCCTCAGCAGGTGACAGATGGGATGTCACCTGCCCAGGGATTTATGAGCAGAGGTGGCATCAAATCCTGGAATGGTTGGGTTTGGAAAAACCTCAAACTGATCCCATTCCATTACCTGCCATGGACAGGGACACCTTCCACAGGGCAGGTTGCTCCAACCTGGCCTTGGAATAAGAAATTCCATTCATAAAATACCTACAGGGCTCCAGGTTTGGATGCCGTGCATCCCACTGGAAAATGGGAAATGCTGGCAGGTTTCAATTCCTTGTGCTGGGAAGTGCTGGAGCTGAATTCAGGCTCATCTTTCACCCTGAACTCCTTCAGCATCATCCTAAAATCCTCTGGATGTGCTTTTCCTGCTGGCGTACCCAGTGAACACACCAAACATGGACAGAGGGGAGTATTCCTGAAATCTCCCAGCAAAAATCAGTGGGATCTGGCTGATAAATCCTCTCAGGAAACTCCCAATTCTTTAAGGCACCAGCTGGATTTGTCTTAATAACAACAGATTCCTTCAAATTCCCAAACATCCATAAGAAAACCTGCTTATTTATGATTTTTTTAATTAATAACCCCAGTTTTTGTTGCAATCAGCATCTGGGAACTCACCATTCCACGGAGCAGAGCTTTGCAGGGACACGGATTTTTGAAGCTGATTTGCCAATGGCTCCATCCTGCTTCCCATCTCTGGGATGGGCACAGGGACTGCCCAGCTCCGGGCTGGGAGCAGCTCCTTGAGGGAAGGTTCAGCATTCCTGCCAGCTCTGAGCAATCCAGGCCTTTTTCGGGTTTTTTTTGGCTGGGGGGGGGTGGCCTTGGTGCAGGTTCCCTGGGCTCCAATTGCCCTGGAATTTGTAAAAATAACAGCAAAATATGTTTTATTCCTGAGCCTTTGCCAGGCTGGGATTATTTCTGAAATGAGGGAGCTGCTCAGTGGTGCCAGGGAGGTGTGGGGGTACCTGTGCCCTCACTGGGGTTCCCCACAGCACCTTGGATGGATCTGGATCATTGATCCCAATATCCAGAGCTCAGCTGGATACAACCCTTTCCCACACAGGAGCCCAGTCTCAAAATCCAGCTGTTAGCTAAGAATTATTGAAACAGACCCAGAAAAATGTAGGGATCTATCCAGAGAGTGCTGCTGATGGGAGCCAGATCCACTAACACTAATCAATTCCTGATTTTTGTTCCCTAAACAGTGCAGAGGGAATCCCTGTTATCCATGGCCTGGAGTGGATGCACAAAGTCCCCAGCTCTGCTCCTGGCTGATGGAGAATGGAGCTCACATCCAGCTGCTCCCAGAAGGATTCAGACATTGGGAATTCCTTATAAATTAATAGGGATAAATTGAAAATTCGGGCAGGACTTCACATAATTCTCCCTTAAGACTTCCTGGGGAAAAAACAGCTTGGGAAAAGGGAATTTGGGGTACCCTGGCTGGATGTGGCTTCCCTGGCACATCTGGCTGGGGAGAGGATGTCCAAGGAATTAATTCTGTGTGGAGATCATTGGAATGTCAGGAGATCTCTGATTTATCCCCAGCCTTCAAGTGCAGGAATTAATTCTGGGATTCCGGCCGCTTCTAACATCAGCAGAAGCTGCCTCCAAGGAGCTGTAATTCCCAAGGGAATTAAAACTAAAAACTAATTAAAACTAAAGCATTTCCCTGGATACCCCACCTGGAACGTGGGGGATCTGTCACCCTCAGCCTGGCAAATCCCCAGCACCGCCCGTGAGGAGCTCCTGCAAAACAATTTCCCTGTGGAAAACAGGGAGCCAAGGGGATTTAGGAGCAGAGGAATGAGAGGTTGGATGTGAGCACACCCAATTAGTGGATGGGTCAATGAAGAGAGAGGTGATGGGATACTGGAGATCCCAAATCCCTGAGCACAGCCCTTGCTCCCACGTGCTCGTCTCCCATCGTTGCTCCTGGAAAATTCCACCGTGAAGGATTTAAACGAGTCATTTATCAATTAAATGTCTGCTCTGGCAAATTAAAAGCTGTCCTCTTGTTTAATTAATAGGGCAGCTTTATATTCGACAAATTAGGGAGCCTCTTGATGAGCTAATTTGTTAATTAATGGCAGCCTGGAGGCTCTTCCTTCATTAGATGTTGGCACATCCCTGAATCCAAAGTGCAGCTCCTCCTTCAGGGCCCCTGGGCTCAGGCTGGGAGCAGCCCTGGCAGTGGATTTGCCATCGGAGAGCTCTTGGCATGGCTCCTGGCATTCCTGGCATCTATGGCAGCAGTGCATTCCCTTCCCTTTCCTTTGGGAATATTTATGTCCCTGGCCAAGGAAAAGCACGAGATCCTGGGGCCAAGCTGCTTCCAAACGGAGCCCAGAGCTGCTCCAGGATGGAAAGAGGGAAAGAAATTGATAAAAAATGGGAAGAAAGCTTCTGGCCCTGGGCAGGGATCTGTGTTGGGTGGGAGTCAGCGCTGTGGGTGGAGGATCTGGAGCTCATCCCAGCAGATCCAAGGATTCCTGGGTGTCTCCAACACTTGGATCACTCCCTCAAGGAAAATGAATCCCCCAGGTATATCCAGGCTCATGGATCAGCCCTGTCCCCCATCCCAGATGGCCACAGCCACCCCCTCCCAGTGCTTCCAGTACAAACCAGTACCAGGATGGTGCTGAGGCCGGCTGGGCTCCATGAGCTGCTCCAAAAGATGCCACGGGAAGAAGGATGGCAGCAACCCCAGGGCAGGGATCCCAAAAGGAGTGCTGGAGTCATCCCCAGCGAGAGCAGGACCAGTAACACCAGTAAGGGCAGCGTGCTGGGGCACACCCACGCTGGCCTGGCATGAGATCCTGCAGCAAATCCAGCTCCATGTTAAAAATCAGGAATGTGGGTTCCAGGACCATTCCCCTCCAACCCAGAGCGTCCCAGACCCCACAGAGCAGCTCCCTCGTTTATTTTTAGCCACCAGTGTCTGCTGCACTCACCAGTGATCAAACAAACATGGGAAACCAGGAGAGGCACCCAGAGACTCCCTTATCTCTGTTTTCCATGGCCTGGCAGTTCCTGGGATGTGTTTACCCTCAGCCTTTAAAAAGCAACGCCAGGTTCACTTTCCACCACTGGAGTTTGCCAAGTTTCCAGCTTTCCCTGGATCTTATCCCACCCAGGCAGGTCCTGGAGAGAGGGCACAGCTCGCTCAGACCCCAAAGCTGCAATAAAACATCACGGTGAAAGTGATGGATTTTCCACAAACATCTGGCCAAAAAAATAGCGCTGCTGTCGAAGCTGCCCTTGTTTAGGTGCCTTTTCCAGAAGGACACCCATGGTTTGTGCTCTGGATCCTGATCCATTCCCCAGGAATGCCAGGCACAGGGAACTCAGCTGCTGCTGGGACAGCTCCCTCATTCCTGCTGGAGTGGGACCCCCAAACACTTTTCCCAAGGCTGAAGCATCTCCCATTCCTGCCCAGTGCATCCACAGCCTCCCTGCTGCCACTAGGGATCCATTCCCAACACATTTGGTGCTCCAATCCTGCAGAGAAATTTCAATTTCAACCCCTCCAAGAGTCTCTCTGCCCTCCCCACAAGAAAAGGCAATTCCAGAGCTGTGTCTTTATCCCACTTCAGCAGCAGGTTGTGCTGGAAGTGGAAGAGAAGAAGCAGATGCTTTTCCCTCATGGTTTTCCCAATGCATTTTTCCTCCCACAGCCTAACACACCTAAAAAGAAGAGGGAAAAAAAACCCCTTGGAATAATATTTACGAGCTAATTAGGCAGAGAATTGATTTGAGCATCACTGGGATACCAGAAAAATGCCAGCTGAGCTGGAAAGCTTGGGCTGGTTTTCCATGGAAATTAAAATTGCCACAGGCTGCTGGAGGCAGGAGCTGGAGCCATTCCCTGGGAGGTCTGAGCCCCTTCCCACCCCCAGCAGCCTCCTGGAATCCCTTGGTTTATCTCAATTGGTGAAATGACTGTGAGAGGTGAAGGAAAGGGAATCTTCCCTCCCAACAGGAGAACAGGATTTGAATTCCTGCAACATGGGATTAGGGAGAAATCCAAGATATGCTGGAAAGAAACACCAATTCCTTTGGATTCCTCTTTGGCAGCACTGCCCTGCCCAAATCCCAGTTCCTATATCCCAACAGGTCTCACACTGAGGAAGCACAGCTTGGAATTGCTTCTCCTTCCATTCCTCACTGCCCTTCCCAGCTTTGCTCCTTTCTGCCCTGCCAGACCCAGCCCTGCACTTCCAAGGCTCCCAGGAGCAGGGATGGAGGCACCTCTGGAGCCCCTGCAGGTCCCTCCTGATTTATCCATGCCATTATCCCAGTTATCCATCAGCCAGCAGCTCGTGTTTGGAGCGCCGCTGCCCTGTCTCGCAGGAATTATGGATCTGCCCAGCAAAGGCACAGGGAAATAATTGTTTGTTTGCTGCTCAGGCCTCTGAAATTCCAGGAGAAAATGAGATTTCTCTTGCTTGCTTTAGATCCTGGGGTTCCCCCCCACCCTTTGCTGGGTTTCTTCCCAAATTCCCACTGCTCCTGCTCAGCTGCCAGTGGCATTTCTTTTGGGAAGGGACAGGGAGCCTGGCACTGCCCCCTCCCAGAGCTCAGGGAGGTTCACACCCAGCTCCTGCTCCAGCTCAGCCTCTTCCTGTCCAGAGCAAAGCCCAGCTGGGGGAATTTAACATTCCAGCTCCAAAGGAATTAAATCCAGCCTTAAAGAGGGAAATGTTTCCCAACTCTGAGTTTTTGCAGAGTGCTGGAGGCACCTGATAACCACGGAGCTCCACAAACAGGGGCTGCTCCCTGCTGGCAGGGGGAGAGGGGAGGTTTTCATTTGGAGGAATTTCACAGGATCCATTTTATCCAGCAGCATGCAGGAAAATGAACAGAGCACCCTGGAAAGCTGGGAATGACAGAGGCTGAACAGAACAGGTTTGCAAACCCATTTCTTCAATTTCAAATCCATTTTTTTTCCCAACTCCTGCCCTGTTCCCGAGTGTACGTGATGAGGAAAGAGGGGTGCAGAACTCCAAGGCCAGATCTCCTCAGTGTCACCAGCCACAGAGGGGATTTGGGATTCCTAAAGGATCATCCACCTGCTTTGGTTCCCATTTATCACAATCAGCACATCCCAAGAGTCATTTGCACATCTCAGGCTCGGGGAGCCTTTGGAAACTTGGATCCATGGAGAAGCAAAATGTGAGTGGCAGGTGGTTCCTGAGGCTCCAGAGCTCCTGTTTATCCTCCTGGGATTTAGAAACTTAAATAGCTCTTGAATTTCAGGAATATTCCTGTTTTCAAATCCTGCTCAGGGCATCCTGGTTGAGCAGAGCCCCTCCCAGGTAGCCCACACTGCCTGGAATGTTGGAATTCAGCCTGGGATCAGGACAGGAGACCTGCAGCAGCTCCCCAGCACCTCTGCCAGGACACAGCTGTGTCCCCAGCATCCCTGCACTGCTGTTACCATGGTGACTGAGCATTGTCCCCTTTCCTGCCACCTTTAAGGAAAAATGTCCCTCCACGGCTCAGGGCTGTCCCCAGAGCACGCCCAGATGGCCTCAGCCTCACCCTGGACACCCCACAGGACACCCCACAGGACACCCCACAGGACACCCCACAGGACATCCCACAGGACATCCCACAGGACAGGGAGAGCTGCCCATGAGGAATTTCCTGCTGGCTCCAGCCTGGAGCTGACCATCACCAAGGGAAAAAAAAAAAAAATAAAAATCCAGGAGGATCCAGTCATTCCCACACCTAAACAGGGGGGTTTGAAGTGAAATCCAAGCAGGGAAGGATTTGAGGCCATCCAAGAGCAGCAGAGGATCTTTGAGCACAGAAAAGCTTGGGGCCAGCACTGTGCCTATCTCTGGTGGCCCTGGCAATACCAGGGAACCCACGAGCAGTGCCACCCCCGAGCGTGCCACGCTGCTTCCGTGCCCTCCCAAACCTCCCCTGGCACCTGCTGAGCTCTGACAGCTGCCAGGACCTAAGCAGGGGGCGAGCTGAGAAGCTTAAAGGAAAACCAGCTCCTTTTGTAATCTGCTCCCACAGCACTCCCACCCTCCTGCCTGTTTTAGCCCTCCCTGTCCTACATGGGAGATGGGAAATGGGGGAATCGTGGCTGCAGCACACGGGGTTGTGTCCCCTCTCCATGGCTGTGGCAGGGGAGGTGCCCACCCTGATCCCTCCCTGATCCCTCCCTGATCCCACCCTGATCCCACCGCTCCTCTGGCACCTGGGGAACATCACGGAATCACGGATTTGGTGGGGAGGAACCTTCCAGATCATCTCATTCCCTGTGCCACGGGCAGGGCACATTCCCCATCCCAGGTCACTCCAGCTCAGCCTGAAAGAAATAACACTAAAGGATCTGCCTGATCACAGCTTCCAAATGGATTCCAGGGGGGATTATCCCAAGGATCAGCCTCCCAGCCAGAGCACTGTGCAGGCTTTGGGAAGCACGAGCTCCAGGCTGCTTGGTACTCCCAGGAATCTCTGAGTGCACATACAAGGGAATTTTCTCCCAGCACAAACAGTTCCAGAAGGAAGCCAGGGCCTTACTCAACCTCCAAATATGTTTTCCAGGATCAGTGCCTCCACAGGCAGAAGGTCCTGGGGAGGGAATGCAGCAGGCTGGGATGTTTCCATGGAGCAGAGAGATGAGTCAGTGCCATCTGCCGGCTGCAGCGACCCGGCCGCTCCCAAATCCATCGGATTCAGCCTCGGATCGAGAGGAGTAAACCCCAGCCTCACCCTGGAGCTTCCAGGAGCCCTCTGGAGCTCTGCTCCAAATGCAAATCCCCCTAAGGCTCCAGATGGGATGAGCCAGCAGGACTGGGAGTCCTTGATGTACCCAGGCTGCAGCTCCAGCACTGCACAGCTCTTCTCCTTCCCACCTTTGGGATCTCCCTTTGCTGTTCCTGACAGGGTCACACATGGAAATCCTCGAGCTGGCCCGGATCCATGCTGAGGGAGAGCTGTGGCAGTGCCAGGGATCCGCAGTGTCCCCAGGGATGGTGTGGCATCTTGGCTTCTACCTCAGCTTGGAGCATTCCAGGGGTACCCAGAGGCACCAAAGCTGGGGTGAGACACCAGGCATCCCTGGCTATCCCTGTTGTCCCACTCTGCTGGAGTAGATTTCATTTGGGAATAGATTCTAAGTGTGTTTCTCACTATTTTTCAAAGGAAAACTCATCCCTGCTCACTGGAATTAGCTTTAGGTGGGCCCACATCCCTGGCACTGAGGAAAACACAGATTTGTGTTGAAGCTTCCTCATGGAGAGAGGAGGGATTTGCTCGTCCTCCAGTGCTGGTTATCCCCAAAGTTCTCTGCAGGCATCACCAGGCTGTGGCAGCTCCTGCTGGCTGGCCTGGGGCTCCGTGTGCTGGAGAGATCCCAGAGCTGATCCCATCAGGCTGGGTTAGGGATGATGGCAGACCCAGCTCATCCAGCTGCTCCTGTCAGTCAGTAAAACTACGATCCTGCTTTTCCTGCTGAAAACAAGCCCAAAAAGGGGGATTGTTTCTGGAAAACTCCATTTGCAGAGGAAGCAGCATGGAGTGGGGGCAGCACAAAGCTAATATGGACTGGGATGCTGGGCACGGGCACATCTGTGGAGGTGTCCCCTCAGCTTCCTCTGAAATACGGTTTAAACACCCTAAATTCATTTCTGACAAACCAGGTTATTTTTCCCTCCTGGTGACGATCTTCATCTGGTAGAAAACCACCTTATCACCTTGTTAGATACCGATTCTGAGGGTGTTACCAGCAATTCCTTAAAATATTCTCTTTTCCCTCAACTTTTCCCAATCTCTCCCTATTCCTGCCCTCCAGCAGAGGGAGAGGCACAGGTGTGGAACACGCTGCTGCTTGAGGCCAAATATAAAGAGCATATATCCAGAAGGGCCATGGGTAGGTGACAGGAACTCTGTATGAACAGAAGGAGGTGATTTTCCATGGAAATGGCGCTAAATTGAACGTAATGGAATTCAATCCTCGCTGAGGCCCGAGCAGGCCCCGCCGCGCTCCCGTCGCCTAGCAACGCCCGCCATGCCTTATATGGCACCCGTGCCCGCCCACTCCCCTCTCCCCTTCTCATTGGCTGCGCTGCCATGATTGACGTGCACTCTAACCAGTGCTCACCCTCCACGAGCCGCTCCCGTGCCCGGTGCGCGGCGCTACCCGGAAACGGGTGCANGGGGGGGACACGGGGGGACACAGGGCAGGGGGACACGGGGGGACACAGGGCAGGACCGGAGCTCTGGGGCTGACGGGATCTGGGGGAGACCCGCGGTGCTGTGCGGGATTCCGGCCGGGAAGGGGCCCTGGGGAGGGAGCGGTGGCTGGAGGAGAAGCGGAGGATGAGGAGGGAGGGATTGCAGAGCGGTGCGAGGAGCGCTGGTTTGGGGGTGGGTGACAAGCCTGGAGGAGGGTGGCGAGGGGACGGGAAGCTCCGTGATCCGCCGGCTGGCAGAGCCTGGTAGCCCACGGCTGCTCCTGGGCGTCCACGGCTGCTCCTGGGCGTCCATACCTGCTCCTGGGCGTCCATACCTGCTCCTGGGCATCCATGGCTGCTCCT
>WEZZ01015901.1:97088-117104 GCA_013400585.1 Chloropsis cyanopogon | reverse complement strand
GAGCGGTGCGAGGAGCGCTGGTTTGGGGGTGGGTGACAAGCCTGGAGGAGGGTGGCGAGGGGACGGGAAGCTCCGTGATCCGCCGGCTGGCAGAGCCTGGTAGCCCACGGCTGCTCCTGGGCGTCCACGGCTGCTCCTGGGCGTCCACGGCTGCTCCTGGGCGTCCATGGCTGCTCCTGGGCGTCCATGGCTGCTCCTCCTGCTCCTCCTGCTGCTGCTGCTGCCACAGGAATGCACAGCAGATCCCAGGCGGTGCTTGGGGGATGGCAGGGAAGGCCATGCCTGGACCAGCCCCCAGCAGCTGTGGCAGTGCTCACACCCATTCTTACCCCTCCACTCGGAGCTCTGGCTGAAGCTGTGTGTTCCCAGGTGGGAGCAGTGGCAGAGGAGATGCTCCAGGTGTCCCTGCTGGAAGCAGGATGAATCTCGTGGCGATGGCGACCGACCCCGAGCTCCAGTGGGTGTCCCTGTGGCTCCGTGTGCGGTGGGCGGCCGTGCTGGTGCTGCTGCTGAGCTCCCTGGTGATGCTGCTGCTGCCGCTGGCTGCTGTGGATAACCAGTGCCAGGCTGTGCTCAAGGGCCTGTCCTTCCTGAAGAGTAAGCTGGGCTCCTCGGGAATCACCAGGGTGACGGGACAGAGCACCGAGCTGAGCGTCACCTCCAAGGGGCTGGAGCTGCTGGTGCTGAAGGGAAAAGCATCCCCAGGTGAGAGGTCTTGGTGGGCACAGGGGTTCCTCAGGTCAAGGAGCTGCTGGAGAGGGTCCAGCAGAGGCCACAGAGACGATTTGGGGTCTGGAGCATCAGTCTGGAGGGAATCTCAGCAATCCACACAAAAATCTCCAAGGGGTGTCAGGGGATGGTGCCAGGCTCTGTTCAGCGGTGCCCGGTGACAAGGAGCAATAAATTAAAACACAAGTTCTGCCTCCACATGAGGAGGAACCTCTTTCCTTGAGGGTGGCAGAGCACAGGGAACAGCTGCCCATGGAGTTGTGGAATCTCCCTCCGTGGAGACATTCCAAACCCACCTGGACACCTTCCTGCTCCAGGTGACCCTGCCTTGGCAGGGGCTTGGAGTGGGGGATTTCCAGAGGGCCCCAACACCAACCCAGAGACCTTCACCCCCTTCCTGACCGTGTCCTGTACCCCTGATGGCAGTGACACTATCCCCTGATGGTAACAAACTGCAATTAACTGCAATTAACACTGGCTGTAAATGCCCCCGAGGTCAGGCAGGCCCTCACCAGCTCCTTGACTGCATTCCAGGGCCCTGTGCTGGCATTGCTCCGTCTCTCCAGAGTTTTTCCTCGTGTTTGCAGTACTAGTAACTTCTGTGGAGGTAACTGGAACACAGAGAGGTGGATTAATGCACAGAAATCTGGGCAAAACAGCGTTAATCCCAAAATCCTGGCTGGCACAGAACAGCCTGTCAGGCTGTGGCCGTGGCCAGTACCAGCCAGGACGTTAATTTGGAAAACACTTAAAGGAATTATTATGATTCCAGCACTGAATCTTTGTTTGCATTAAAGCTCTTACTGCTGGGAAAACGTTGGATAGTTCAGTGGAAAACCAGAAGTGCCGTTGGCAGCCAACATAATAATGTTAACATTATCGTTTCACCCAAAAGAATGCCAAGAGAACGTGTTTAAACACTGTTTCCTCCCACGTGGAGCAGTTTGGTGGCCACCTGTGGCCACCTTGAGCCTGCTCCCCACACTTGCTGCCAGGAATGGCTCTGCTGCCTCATACTCAGCCTGGAAATGTGGCACAAACCTCTGGGATTGTAACCTGGAGAAAGCTGGAACACAAATTCTATTCCAGTTCTTCGAGACTGGTTTTGTTTCATTTTTATTTCAGTGAACAGTGACAGTCGTAGAACATCCCGAGTTGGAAGGGAGGCACACGGAATCCAGATTTCTCCAGTAAAACTCACCACCCTTTTTCTGCTACCATTTTGTTCCAGAGGTGAAGTTGGAAGCCAGAGCAGCTCTGAATCAAGCCCTGGAGATGAAGCGCCAAGGGAAGCGGGAGAAAGCCCACAAACTCTTCCTGTACGCCCTCAAAATGGACCCGGATTACGTGGACGCCCTGAACGAGTTTGGGATCTTTTCCGAGGAGGAAAAAGACATCCTGCAGGCCGACTACCTGTACTCCAAAGCTCTGACCATCTCTCCTCACAACGAGAAGGCTCTGAGCAACCGGGGCCGGACGCTGCCCTTGGTGGAGGAGATCGACCAGAGGTACTTCGGCATCATCGACAGCAAGGTCAAGAAGGTGATGGCCATTCCCAAAGGGAATTCCGCCCTGCGCCGGGTGATGGAGGAATCCTACTACCACCACATCTACCACACGGTGGCCATCGAGGGCAACACGCTGACGCTGTCGGAGATCCGGCACATCATCGAGACCAGGTACGCCGTTCCCGGGAAGAGCCTGGCGGAGCAGAACGAGGTGATCGGGATGCACGCCGCCCTCAAGTTCGTCAACACCACGCTGGTGTCGCGCATCGGCTCCGTCACCAGCAGGGACATCCTGGACATCCACCGGCGCGTGCTGGGCTACGCCGACCCCGTGGAGGCCGGGCGGTTCCGCGCCACGCAGGTCTTCGTGGGCCACCACATCCCGCCGCACCCGCAGGACGTGGAGAAGCAGATGGAGGAGTTCGTGCAGTGGATGAACTCGGAGGACGCCACGAGCCTGCACCCCGTGGAGTTCGCGGCGCTGGCGCACTACAAGCTGGTGTACATCCACCCCTTCGTGGACGGCAACGGCCGCACCTCGCGGCTGCTGATGAACCTGATCCTGATGCAGGCGGGGTATCCGCCCATCACCATCCGCAAGGAGCAGAGGGCCGAGTACTACCACGCGCTGGAGGTGGCCAACGAGGGCGACGTGCGGCCCTTCATCCGCTTCATCGCCAAGTGCACCGAGACCACGCTGGACATGCTGCTCATCGCCACCACCGAGTACTCCGTGGGGCTGCCCGAGGCGGGAGGCGCCGCCCGCTGCAAACAGACCATCCCCGTCAAGACTTGAGGGGTTCTGGGCAACTCGGGAGTTGGTGAAGCAGTGGGAGAGCAGAACTCCAAAGCACTCGGTGTTCCTGGTGGGAAATGGCGGGACAGGAGGTGGCATTTGAGGGTTTTGTTTATTTAAAGTGTCTTATGTTTGATTAAATTAATGTAATTTATTTATATACGTGATGCCAAACGGAACTGGGGACGGTGGCTGTGCACTGGAAGGAGGTGGGGAGAGATGTCAGAGGGCTCAAAAAGATGAACTAAAATTGAATTTCTCCTTAAAATTAAGCTTTGAGGAGCTGCTTCAATCACAACCCCTTCACCCAGGCTGCCAACTCCACTGTCTGACCTCAGCTAAGTCTAAACTGAGTTGGTTTTGTGTGGCCTCCTCCCTGTAGCTCCAAAACACATCCCTGAAGGAACAGCACTCTCCCAGCTGTGTCCATCAGACACTTTGGTGTCAGTCACACAGGTACTGAGAGGAAGGAGGCTGAACTCCAGCCCAAAGGCATCTCTCCCCTCCCCTTTCTGTTTCTGTGGCACTTTGCATGTTTACTTTCAGCTGCCTTTCCTGGGGTGAGCTTTGTACAAGTGGGAAGTGTGGTAGGAGTAGAACAAGAGGAGAGAAGCTCTGACTTACTTGAGGGAGAAGGACTCAGAAAACACCTCAGCCAAGAGGAGCCCTGGGAAAGCACAACTGTCCTTAGACATTTCAGTGGAGGGGTTGGAAGGAGCTTTTCTGCAGAACTGTGGGCAGAAAAGGTCAGCAGGCAGAGCCAGGAGACACCAGCTGTGCCAAAATTTGGGAAGAATGTGTACAGGAAGTTTGCCAAAAACTTCAGTGTCTTTAGTCTAGGTAAGAGAACTTCCACAATTAATCACTGGTCATGTCATTACTCTGATAAATGAGTCAAGAATCACTCGAGGCCTCTGTGTGCTGCAGGGGCAGTGCAGTGCCTGGAGCTGCTGAGCAGTTCAAAGAATCATCTTTTCCTTGGTTTTCAAGGTAAAAGTACCCACAGATCTCCCTACCCCAAACCTGCCAGCTGTGTAACAGCATCATTGACCCCACCACCTCCAAGGTCACAAAACTTCCATTTAAAATCCCAGTTTAGAGCATTTAACCCCTTGACAAAAGCTGCCAGGCTGTCCTAGGCTTAGTTTTCTTCCCTTTTAACTCTCTCTTACCTGACAGGGAGTTTAGGAGATGTTTTAGAGAAGCAGAAACCAGGATGAGACTGGGAGTTCTCTGAGCACTGCTGCCAGGGAAAGCAGTCAATACAGGAGGAAAGGTGTCCTGTCCTTACAAAGCATGTTATTTTTGTAGTGCAACCTGAGTATAAATAATGCACTTTAGATCTCTGTGGGGGGGAAAAAAATGTTATTTTAGTAACAGATTAATAAATTATTTTAATATGAAAGTCTTGGTTTGGAAGAGGCTGTTCTCAGAGCACACTTGGCTGCAGTGGACTAAGTGGTTGTGGAGGAGGAAAGGCCATGGGAGAGATCCTGGTTCCCTCAGCCAGGGAGAACAGGAGCAGAGTCATCATTTCAAAGTAAAGCCAAGTGAAATCAGCACAGAAAATAGTGTTTATTTGCAGCAGTGTTGGTGTGGTCCAAGTGAACTCAGCACTGGGGTCCCCCCTCACATCCACCCCTCAGGGTGGTGACTTCCAGGGTAGCTGACAAGCAGGGATGTTTCTAGCCAAGATCACACCACTGTTGGAAAGTCTGAGGTGATGACTGAAGTGATTTCAGGATATTCAGAGCAGATGGAATGAGCTGCTTCAAGGCCTGAGGGACACTGGTGAGGTACATCACTATCACCCAGCTGCCAGAGAATTGCAGTTCCAACACCCACATTTAAACAAAAGCAACAGTATTTATAGAAAACCTTTGAGAACTTGAGTTTAATAAACTGAGAAACGTCAGCTTGCACTTCACAGTTGTACAAAACCGTACAGAAACCACCTGCAAAAAGACATGAGCTAGCTAGGAAAAACAACCAAAAACAACCAAAAACCTGGTCCTCAGCAACAGCACGTCCAGCTTCATGGGAAACAAAAAAAATTATCACCTAAGGATCAGCTCCTGACACTTAAAAAGAATCATCTCAATGTCCTTTACAAATACACCATATAAAAAACAGGTTAACTGGAACAGAACAGGAACTGGATACATATATATGTATATCTGTGTATCTACATATACACACATATGTATAGAAACTCTCCCAATACTAAAAGAGGCCATTGTGGTGAAGTTGGAGCATCTGCTGTTGGGTTCTGCATGGAAGGAGATGACAGTCCCTGCGTGCGTGGGTTTGGGGTGAAGAATGGGGCTGTTGGCAGAGAGAATGTCTGCAATCCCAATCTGAGCTGACCAGTGGAGCTTGCTGAGGTCCTCCCATGGCATCTCATTCGTTAATGAAAGAGAAGATTGGTGGAAAGTACTCCAAAAACTCCATGTGGCATCCGAGCTGTGCAGGAAATACTTCCCCCCTCGTTACCCTCAATATGAGGGATCGCATTAACGCCGTTTCACCAGAACAAAAGTGTAACTCTTTGCTCTTAGAGGAAAAAAACACAAAAAAAAACCCAAACAAACCACCACCTGGATTTGTGCCATCCTCCACTGATCCCGAGGAATGCAGCAGTCCAGTATTTACACGGGATTGGGACGGGCGTTCTCTCCTGGCAAAGCTTAAGGACACAACATGGCTTCCAGAAAGGCATTTCACATTGGACCAGACCCGCTGAGTGCACACTCCTCGCTCACTTCTTCAGGAGCATCTTGGCAAAATCAGCGTTGGACATCTTTTTAGGCTCTGCAGGGGGGTCAGAGGATGCTGCTGGTGAATTCTGGACCATCCCATTCTCAGCCTTGGCCACGGGGTTGCTCTGACGCTGCAGCGCCCGGGGCATCATGGAGAGCTGTGTCCTTCCCTTCCCTCGCCTGGAAGGGAAAAGATTCCCATTAAAGCACATTCTTTTAGCTTGGGGGAACAACAAGGACTTGTTTGCTATGAGGAATGCACATTTCAGTATCATTCCTGTCATTTGTTTCAGGGATAAAGCTTTCCATGGGTATCTTTGAAGCACCCCCAGTTCTGGCAGACAACGACTGTCACACAGTCCCCAGGGCTGAAGCTCTGTTTATCCACAGGGGCTCATCCAATACAGGAATACTGAAAGATGAAGGAGCAGCCTTAATGTTCACTAGGAACAATGGCTGCTTCTCCAGAGGGAGAGGATGTGGAGTTATTAGGGATCAGTGCCAACATCAGATCCAAGGGGATGCCCAGTGCCTGATCCTCTCATCACTACAGAGCTGTTTCTGTTGATAAGGAGGAAAAATCTGCTTTTCCTCATCAATCCAACAACCCTTTTTTTTATGGTGCAGTACCTTTAAATGTTCTTTCAGATTCACAGGATCCTACACTGATTTGGGTTGAAAGAAGCCTTGAAGATCACCTGGTTACCCCCCCTGCCATGTGCAGGGACACCTTCCACTATCCCAGGCTGCTCCAACCTGGCTTTGGGCACTGCCAGGGATCCAGGGGCAGCCACAGCTTCTCTGGGCACCCTGTGCCAAGGCCTCCCCACCCTCACAGGGATTCCTTCCCAACTTCCAATAACCCTGCCCTTGGGCAGCAGGAAGCCATTCCGCCTTGCCCATATAAAAAACCCTTCTGCCTCCTTTTCCAAGCCCGCATATTCCAGCTAAAATTCCTGAACTTTAGCACATAAAGAAGCACAGCATTTCCTTCCCAGGCAGTGCCAGGCAGCCCTCACTCACGCTCCGTAGATCTGCCGTGGTGCCAGGGCCAGGGAGGCCCTGCCGGGCTCGGGCCGGGCCGGAACCTTCCGGAGCGGGGGGTTGCTGATCATCACCTTGATGACGTGGTCCTTCACTGTCAGCCCGTCCATCTTCAGCACAGCCTGAGAGGCCTGGGCTTCATTCTCATATTCCACATAAGCCAGGCCCTAAATTTAGAAAAGAACTAACCTACGTTAGGTTTCAGTGCTTGTGTGACAGCTGGTGAGGAATTTGTAAATGAAGGGAACTCAGTCCTAATGTTCATCACTCCCAACCATCATTCTCCTTACAAACTATATTTCTTGTCTCTCACTTCTATGCCTGATGTGTTGAAAAAGTATTAAAAAAGGAAAGAACCACTCCAAAAATGCTATTAGAGTGAATATAATGAAGTACCATGGCAGGCTCACAGAGAAGGGCACCACCTCTCCCTGCTGTTTCTCTTTTAAATGACATTCAAAGCCTTAAGCTGCATTTTTTGGATTATCCACCTTCACAGGAGAGGCATCAGGTTTTACATAACTTTCCCAAAATACATTTATTTGTGGTTTACACACAATCCTAGCTCAAACTAAGCTCAGAACAAGAGCTGGGGTTCCCAAGAGCACTCATTACAAGGTGTACGCACAACAGGAACTTCACCTGAGGATGCAAAGGGCACGAATTCAATTTAAATCCATGTCCACCATTCCCAGGATGTCCCTGTGGACAGGACCCACCACACAGACCCAGCCTGGGTGACAGAGTTTTGGCAGAGCAGCAACTGGTTCAGAATCCCTTATTTAACAAGGAGTCATTTATTCAGGGATGGAAATAATGAGCCCTGTCACAGAGGGGGCTCATTTCTCACTGGCAAATCCCTTCCTGCAGCAGATGTTAGGAACAAAAGCCTCAGGAAACTGAGGAAAGGAGGATGAGAATTGGTTGCACCAGGTAAACCCCATTTAGCCAGTTATTTAAAAGCTAATCCTTCACAGACTTGCCTGTTTTTACAATACTGAAAGTGCTGTAAACATTTCCCCCTCCAACCCATTTTTCTCACGCAATTTAAGAAGTATTTTGGAAAAATTCCTTTTGGTTTTCTGCACAAAAGCACACTGGGCTGTATAAATCCAAGCTCTTCCACAAGTATTAACACAAAACCACACTGGCAACTTAATAAACCCAACTTTTTTGTCTCCAGACTCCATGACAAGCTTCTTTTTGAAGGATTCCTTAAAACCAGGAGTGTGTTAAGGATGCCTACCTTGGGTTTTCCAGCTCTGTTGGTGACCAGTCGAATGTCCTTCACATTCCCATGGGCTTTACACACCTCCTCCAGCTCCTCCTTAGTGCAGGAAAATGGCAAACCAGATATAAAGAGTTTATGTTTCTCCAGGGTAGTGCTGTACCTGAACACCTGCAGGAACAAAAAGGATGTTGGTTCACAAACCAGCCAGAAATTCCAAGGATTTCAATTCCACACCCCAAAAGTAATTCCTGTTTGTGGGATCCAACTCTGCCTCAAAGCCATGAGTAGTGTTTTGGAAGGTACTTGCATATAAACACCAAGGACTTGCAACTAAATGCTGCTAAACCCCTTCCCAATGAGGACAGACACTGAGAATCATAGAATAGCCTGAGCTGCAAGGGATGCAGAAGGATCAGAGCCCAATTCCTATAATAATGTATTTATAATATTGTCTTCTTGCTCAGCTGTCACTATGGGAACATTGAATTTTTCTGTGCAGCAACTCCAGAATGCAGAAACCCCCTGATTACACAACTGAGCTCTGGTACAGAGCATCCCCAGCCAGGGGATTGGGTAACAAATGCTGACCAAGAAAGCTCTTCAGAGGTTGAACCTGGGTAGGTCTCACCACTAAACTGCTCAGATCAGCAGATTTCTGCAAATCTTGAGTGAATTATGTCAATCCTGGTGTCTGGCAAAATAATAGAAGATGCAAAAAGCCCCAAAAATGAGTTTAAACCAGCACAACATGATTGGATTTAAGCACCCTGGACACAACAGATTCCACCAACTCCCTTCCCCAGACCCTCTGTCCAACAGGAACCACCAAAACTCTACCTTGAAGTCAGGGTTCTTGTTCTTGTCAACACAAGGAGACACAAACATGGGCCTGCCCTCCAGAGCCGTGCGATCCAAGGCCAGGGCCTGCCGGGCAGCCTCCTCCTCCCCGAACTGCACGTAGCAGTAGCCCCGGAAGGTGCCCTTGTTGTTGAACACTGCTCGGACCTCCACCACCTCCCCACAGCTCCCAAAGAGCTCCCTCAGCTTGGCTTCGGGCTCTGCCATGGTGTAGGAGAGGTTGCTGACGAACACGGTGACTTTGTCCTTGCTGCTGTCGTGGAAAACTTTGGGGATGTCCTTGCGGCTGGTGGACGCCTTTTCCTTTGGGGCTGCTGGGCCATCTGGCTTTTCAATTTTCCCAAAAAGCCCACTCTCCACTTCCATGTCCTCTTCAGGGAGCACTCCATCACCCTCTCCCCTGTGCCTCTTGCTGGGCAGCTCTGGTTGATGGAATTGAAACCCTTGTTAGAAAATATTACCTCATTTCCTTCCCCATTCCAGCTCCTCTGCCCTCCAATCCCACTGTGGAGCTTGGGAATGGCACGTGGAAACACAAATACAATGACAGCTCTTAAACACACCACAAAAACCTCCCTCAGGTTTTAAAGAACAAATAACAACAGATTATTCCACCAAGACAGCTTTAGATGAAAGCAACTGGAATATTTGTTCCTTTTTTTCAGCCAGTCACAACTGACAGTTGCTGATTCATGTTCTTTTCTTTGTCTAATGGTTCTTCTTTAAAAAAAAATCTAAAAGCTCACAAAAATCCCTGGGGCAACAACCTATTAAAGTCTTCTGTTCCAACCTCCAGAAGCTGCTACAACCCTGAATAACCCAATTTAGAGACATGCTCAGCATCACAGGATGAGTCAGAAAAATTACTTTAAAGGAAAATTAAGGAAGAAAAAAAAAAATCACAAAATCCAAAAAACAAAAAAATCACAATATCCAAAAAAAAAAAAAAAAAATCAATATCCAAAAAAAAAAAAAAAAACACAATATCAAAAAAAAAAAAACTTGGGAAAATTTTAAAAACTTTTTTTNAAAAAAAAAAAAAATCACAATATCCAAAATAAGAAAACTCTGGAAATTCTTATAAACCTGTTTTTCTCTTGGTATAAAACCATTTAGCCTTGTTTGCATTTCACTCCCACACTCAAGACTTCCCAGGAGAAAGCAACCTGGAAAGACACCAGTGCTGGCAATTTCTTAGCTCCCTCTACCACAAGACATCCAACAACCCCGTTGCCAGAGCTCTGAAGTTTTAATTTAATTTTGTTTTTACCTTCTTCTTGTCCCCATTCACCCTCATCATCCTCGTCTGCTTTGCGCTTGTCCCCAGTCTTGGTTTTTTTGGCTTTTTTGGAAGCTTTCTTCTCTGCCCTCGCCTGCTTTCTCTGCTCAGCTCTCTCCTCCTCCTGCTTTGCCAGAGCAGCTTCTTTCTCAGCAGCCTAAAACACAGAAGATTTATTTTTTTTTTTCCCCCACTGGCTGCAGATTGCAGAGCATTTTCCAGAGCACTGAGCCCAGAGGGTTTTCTCCTAACCCCAGCACTAACAAGGACATCATTTAAAGCTCATCCCAATTCTTTGCTCTCACAGCTTTCCTGGAGGGCACATCACTCTTGTGCCCATCCAAGGGGCAAAAGGAGAAAGATAAAAAGCAGCAAGAGGTTGTTAATCATAGTTTTAAAGTAAAAATCAATAGTTCTAGGGCTTGAAGGCATTTCAGGCTTATCTGGGGGGAAGCCACATTAAAAATGTGACATTCAGAGAAGTATGGACTTCATTTAGGTGTATAAAATGCTTTGGTAGCTCACAGAAAGCTCTGACCTTTGCTCTTTGTTCATTCACTCGAGCCAATCTGTTCTCAGTTTTCTGAACAGCTGCATCCCAGTCTTCCAGTGTTCCTAAAGGATAAAATTAAATCATTTTTAACAGCCTTTTATTTAGCTCTCTCATAATTCAAAGATATAATTCTGGAAAACTAAGAGTCACTGAGTTCATGGCACTTGCTCATATTTAACATTACACATGAAAATTCTAATTTTAACAACTAGCCTGCAAGGTAAAAAAAAAAAAACCAAGAGCCAAGCAGAGCAGAAACCTCTCATTAATAATGCAAGACTCCAAAAAGGCATGGAAAAATCCAGTGATTTCAGAAAAGCAAGGAAGAAAAGAGCTGTGTCTGTGGATCTGACAGCAGTGGAAAGGAAATGAGACTTTAATGGAGCACAAAACATGGGATCAAAAGCCTGTGTGTCACCTCTGCCCAACCAGGCTAAGAGCTGCAGTAATTAATTACCTTCTGCCAATCATTTAGTTAATTGATGACCTCCTGCCTGTCCCTCAGTGACCTTCTGTCACCCAGCCAGCCCCAGCAGTGCCCAGGTACCTTCTATCCTCTCCAGGGTGAGCAGCACCTCGCAGACGTGCTCGGGGTAGTCGCTGGTGCACTGCACTGCTCGGTGCAGGGCCTTCCTGCAGTGCTGGGTGTCCCCGTGGGCCCTGCAGGAGGGCACAGGACACTCAGGGGACAAACCACACACAATTCCAGCCATGCAGACCTTCCCCAGCTGCTGCAACACTCCTGGGAGCCACAGCAGAGCCGGCCCAACAAGCTCAGAGGCGTTTTGTAAACCCAAACTAAACACACTCGTTCTAAACTGTTTTCTCCCACAGATGAGGAAATTAAAAAATTAATTAAGCAAGCTCCCACCTTTCCAGGTTGTAATATTCCAGCCACATGTTGGCATATTTGGCATTGCCTTTAGTCATGATGTTGTCCCAGAGCTCCCTGGCTTTCTGCATGTTGTTACACAAGCGGGCCTGCAACGCAGCATCCAAAATATCCTTTAGGGTTATTTGTTCAACATCATTAACCCCAAACCAAAAAAACACCCCACAGATGCTGCAGACAGACCCAGCAAGATACATCTGAGCCTTGCAGTGGTCAAAATAAACACCTGACACAATCCTACTACTGAATAATCCCTCCCTGCCCACCTCTCCCATTAGTCTTGGTTCTGGCTCCCACATTAATTTGATTTTGGTCATTGTAAAAGAAATTAGAGAGTTGTTTCTGAAATTTTTTCTTTTGTTGTTGATGAATGTACCTAAAAACTTCTCAGACTGAGAAATTGGCTTGTGTTTAGGAAGAGGAGCAGGGGAAGAGAGGAAATGGATTGGGAAAGGGCTGCATTCCATGGTTGGAATATTAAAACATTTTATTTTAAACCCATTTTATCAGGTTCAGCAATTTAAGTACAGCAGAGAGAAACATCACCTCAACTCTTGCCCAGTTCTGCATGATGGTGCAGGATGGATCTCCACTTTCACTGAACCCTAGGAAGAAAAACAAAGGCTGTTTGTTGCACCTGGCTCTCAGAAATGTGTTTATTAAACAGGGCCCACGTGGAGATGAAATTTTTATGTGCAGCTTTCCAAAATTCTCAAGATTCTTAAAGACAAACATTGTGTGGAGAACTGGTCTTATAAAAATGATTTTGAAGAGGAGAAAACAATGCTTGGGATGATTTCACTTACTTTCTTCTACTTCTTGTTTCAAGTACTCCACAGCTCGTGCAAACGCAGAGCGCAGCTCCTCCAGCTCCTTACTGGAGTCTGCAGGGGAAAAAAGAAAGAACTGCCTTAAAATAATAATTTAGTTTTCATTCCCCACCCAATAAAACTTCCTCCTTAACTAACACACACAATGATTTCATTAGGTAGCAGGGGGAGATGAAATTTATTACTGCTTATTGTTATTACTGCATAAATTTATGATTTAATATTATTAAAACTCACTACATGAATAATTTAAAAAATCAGATATCAAAAATATACGGCAGGGCATTTTTGCAATAGCAAACCAACCAAATTCCTATTTTTTATAGACATTAATCTTTGTGAAAGATGAAAATGCTGTTAATTTTCTTTAAAAAAGTAATATCCAGTAAGTATAAAGAAAATAGTTTAGATATATATTCTGTATTTCTCATCCAGACCTTGTGTAAAATCCACCCTTCTCCTCAGGTAATCCAGGTAGGCCTGCCAGATCTCTACATAGTCTGTTGCTTGAATAAAACCTGCATTCAGAGCTTTTTCAAACATTTCTGAAGGAAAAATGGGGAAAAAAACCAGTTACTTCCCATATACTGTCAAAATTAGCAAGTTGCAGTGATAGCACACAGAAATATCTACACAAACACCACTAGGAAGACATGAAAAGAAATCCTACACAATAAATTGGTTAAGGAAGTGAATTTAAAGGCAGCTTTGCCCTTGCAGGACCTGCTGCCCATGGCAGGATGAGAACAAATCCTGCAAGTCCCATTTGTCCCAGGCTGTTTGGAGTGCAGAGAGCATCTCTGAACTGCATTTGCTGGTTCTTTCCTCACCAGAAACGATGCTGTGCTCCACCCTGTGCCTCTCCATGGCCAGCAGGTACCTAATCCACAGCCCAACAGTCCAGGGGCAGTTCCTGACAGCGCGGTCGTGAGCGGATAAAACCAATTCCTTCACCTTCAGCTGCCTGTCCTGAAAGAATCGAACAAGGAAAGTGAAGTTCCTGCCAGCCAGAGAGACCACCTGAGCCAAACCCCAGCTTATAAAGAGCCAACACCTAAAAAAACAGTACTTAGATTTTATATTTTAAAAGCTCACATGGGTATTTTAAATTCTGTATTCCTAAAAAATCCAGTGAACACCTTCCAGTGAGGAAAAACATGCTCAGGAAAGAAATACCAGGCCAGTGAGACGTTTTCTGTCAAATAAATAAATAAATATACTAAAGGCACTGAGTGAATTCCCAACTGTTTCTAGAATGTCAAGGATACAAAGAAGGAGCACACCCAGCTTATATTTGTGGAGGTGTTGTTCCACCTGCAACCTGCTGTGTCCAGCTGGGAAGAGCAAGAGATGATGGAAAAACTGAGCCTGGCTAAGCTCCTGATCCCTTAATCCAGCCACCTTCTGTCCTGCCTCTGGAGCTCAGCATCAGCTTCAAACTGCACTAACAAACCCCCCTGGAAACAGGGGCTGAACATCTGGGTTTGCTTCAGTGCCCTCACCCTGGAATTCTGCAGAGGAAAGTGAGAAATGCTCTCAAGAGCAATAAACACATCCCTGAAAACAGGGGGAAACCAAAGGTGAGGTGAAAATCAGTTTCTGGAAGATTTACAGATTAAATGACAGGACTGAGGTAGAACTTAATTGCTGTTTATCAGCAACTGAGATTAAAAAGAAACAAACAAAAGTAAAGACAGGAGAATAAATCTGCAAACATTCCTGGGTTTATTTCCTTACCAAATACTGGTTGTAGCGTGCCCAGAGGTCTGGGACAAGGCAGTTCTCAGCCAAAGCTCTCTCATAGATCAACTGAATCCGAGCTGGGTCACCTGCTTTCATTTCAAAATCAATGTAAGCTTGGTATTCTGCCAGCTTTGGGGTTTCAGCACCCAGCTGGAAAACAACCAGGGAGACACAACATCAAACTCTTCAGCAAAGCAAGACTCCAACAGTTCAGCTGTTCTTCAGAGCAGCTCCTGTGCAAGATTTCACACAAGAAATTTGTCTCTAGATCAGCAGCTTTTGATTTTCATACACCTCTGAGTGAGCCTGAAATCAGTCAGATCCTGGGTTTATCCCCCTTAACCCAAAGCTGGAAAACACACCCAGAGTCCTTGGGTGCACCTCAAGGTGCCCTGGCAAACCCAATGCACTCTGTCATTTCCAATATTCCCAGTATATAATTGTCAGTATTCCCACTGCTGACAAAGTCTCCCAGCTGGGGACAAGAAAAATAATAAATTTGGAAAAAAAAAAATAAATCACCCCAAAGCAATTCCCTCAGTTTTGAAGGAAGGTGTAAGTGCCAGCATTACCAGTGCCTCCTCGTAGGGTTTACACTTCTCCAGCTGCTGTAGAGCTTTTTTGTAGTTCTTTATTGTTGTTTCTGGAATGGGCTCTTCTGACCACTCCTCATATTCAGCATATGAAGCCTCCATGTCTATTAAAACATGAAATCCCATCAATAATGCGCTTATGAAACTAAAAATTCAGATTTCAAGCTATGTTTGGTTCTAAGACAAATTCCTATTTTTATTTATGTAATATTTATCATTTATTTAGAGTACAAATATTTAAATTTTTATCCTCTTTTGGTTCTTACTGTCACACTGCTGCATTCTTAAAGGATTCAGACATTTCATCTCGTACAGTATCCTATAACAAACCCAGGGCAAGTTGCATTAAAGCTGCTCAATTGGAATTAGGAAACCAAACTGGCAACATTTTCCCCAAGGCTTTAGAGAAAAGAGAACCCAAATTCTTTCCAGATGGAAATGAAGTCAAAAGAACTGTGCTTAATATTCTCCCACGAGCAAGAAAAGGGACTCAAGGAGCTTAAAGCAGGAGCTAGAAAAGGCAGAATTCCAACAATCCAGCTGCCAGATCCTCCCCACCAAGGGCTTTATGCAGCAATCACAGCTGAACTCCTCATTTTTAAGTCACATTTTGTGCTCCTCGGTTGCACTTCGAACAAATTCCCAACCAGCTGACCCAAGTACCAACAACTTGGAACATCCCTGATCCAGAGGGATCTGGGCCTCATCCAAGAGAGCACAAGACCTCCAGCTGCACTTGGTGTGGCTGTGCCAGGAGAATCCTGATGCCTGGAGCATCCCCCAGCTGCTCCAGGCCCTCTGTCCCAGCAGTCCAGCCCTTACCCAGCAGTGGGATCCCCAGCTGGCGCCGGAAGAGCGTGTGGATCTTCTCGAGCTGGCTGCACAGCACCTGCTGCTGCTCCGGGGATGGAATGCTGCCAGGGGCTGGCTGCAAGCAAAAAAAAAAATAGGGAAATTCAATCCATTCCTTCCAGCCCCAGCTGATGGACATGAGAGGGAATTGTTTATGAGCTGAGGGAACTGAGATCCGAGTGAATAAATGATCCTTGAAGGGCACACAGGGCCAGCCTGCATTTCAGTGGCTGCAGGGAAAGTTAAAACTTGGGAATTGCTCCCCTTGGAAGGTGGGTGAATGGGAAAAGCATCCCTGACTGAAAGCTGACACAAGCACAGGGAAATGATCACCTGAGAACAAGGAAGCAGCAGGTGACTGTGCCATTTCACAGCCCCACCGTGCTGCCAAAGAGGGTTTCAGTAACTCCCTGGGGTGTCCGGAGAGGATCTGAAACTTCCAGCTTTAATTGTGTTTGGGAATGAAAGAACATCCTCCTGTTACTCCTTTGTTAGGGGTTGAAAAGGACCTTTAGAGATCAAACAGCTCCCACTGCCACCATGAGCAGGGTCATCTTTAAACTTCCATCTCATATATAGCAAAATATCAAAAATAAGGAAATATTTCCATTCTGGCCATCTTGGAAAGGTCACTTTTGCAGATATCAAACATTCCAGGGATAAAATACCCTCATCCACAAGTCTGTGGATAAAATACCCTCATGCACAAATTGTGGAATAATGAATGAGTTAAAAGCTGAACACTCTAGGAATTTAAACTTGGTTGACTCTGTGCAGAAACAGCCACAGAACATTGTTCAATAATTGGAACATTTCAATTTAAAGCTGTTCTTGGCACCTCAGTCAGCAGCAGAGCCAAACTTTGCTCCTGGATTCGAGATGAATTTAGGATTTTACTGAAACACTTTATCAGCCAAGTCCACAGAATGATTTTCCAGGAGCACAGGGCTGTTTTCTACAGCTGGGAAGAAACAGGGCGGGAGACAACTCCAGGTGACTCCAGGAGCTGCACCACAGCTTTTTTTGGGATGGGAGCCCAGGGGAATGGGCTCACCTGAGCTGTTTCCAGGATGGCATTCTCAAATTCCCTGTAGGCTTCCCACAGGGCCGTGCCCTTGGTCACGTGCAGCCCCACGGCCGTCAGCGCCCGCTCGAAGATGGACCGGACCCTCTCGATGCCTCCTTCCTGCCCAATGCCTCCAATGGAATACTGGGCATATTCCAGCCAAATTTCAGGACCTAAACAAGGTTAGGAGAACCAGGTGATTTGATCTTTTCCAAAAGCAGTCACAAGGAAATGCAGCTCTGCTTCCCCAAATGCCTCCTCGTGTGCTGCATATGAGTAGAAAAACACGTGGCGACGTTTTTATCCAAAAAAAGATAAAATATTTGGGANCTGCCCAATGCCTCCAATGGAATACTGGGCATATTCCAGCCAAATTTCAGGACCTAAACAAGGTTAGGAGAACCAGGTGATTTGATCTTTTCCAAAAACAGTCACAAGGAAATGCAGCTCTGCTTCCCCAAATGCCTTGTGTGCTGTGTATGAGGAGAAAAACACGTGGCGATGTTTTTATCCAAAAAAAGATAAAATATTTAGGAATTGTATTTATGCTGTTCAGTAGCAGCAGCCTCAGTTTCCTCCTGGATGGTGTCACTCCTGTGGTTCTGCTGACAGGGACTGGCCCTGCCTGTCACCTCTGCCACACAAACCACAGCAGGGATGCACCAAGATGCCTGAACAGCAAATTCCCCTTTCCTGAGCTGGGACCATAGAGCTGTCACACTCTGGAATTATTCAGATTAAATCAGCTCCTCCTCCTCTTTCCAAACTCCTGAACTCCCCCGATCAGCAGCTCCTGAAGCAGCTGAAGGGGAGGTGGGAGAACAGCTTTGGCTGCCTGGCACCACTCCCACCAACACCAAATTCCATTTAGGGACCCCCAGGGTGGGACTGCCCTGGGTTCCAGAAGTGCCTCCAAACCCCAAATGCAATCCAGCAGATCCAGAGGATAATTCCTCACTTCTTCACCTCCATCCCTTCTTCCTGAGTAACCAGGTAATGTCACTGATATGACATTTTGTACACAGCTTTTTTACTTCCATATTCCCTCCACTTCCTCAGGCTTCGTTTTTCCAGCTCTTTACCCCAATCCTCAAATAACTCAGGGATTTATCCCCAAAATTTTAAGCTACAGCAGCTCCTGAGGAATAGAGAGACCAGACACCACATCCTTCCCTTGTATCACTTCACGCTCAGATTTTAGAAATTAATTTGAAATTTTGACCCAATATCTTCATTATAACAGAAGGAGGAGACTTCCCTACCAAAAAAAACCACCAAAAAATAACTTTGGATGCAACAAAACCCATTTTAGAGCATTTTTGGATGACTTACAGATGTAATCTTTGACAGCTCTTTCAAACAGCTCATAAACCTTCTCTCTCTCAGAGATCTCTGAAGCCATTTTTATCTCATCCTTCAACCAGTCCAGCCAAATTTCTGAAAGGAAAAAAATATGGGACACATCATTAACATTCAGAAACAATAAGTTATGTCCACTTGGTGAGCTTTTAGCCACAAAATTAAACCATAGGAGGAGGAGCAAGTCAAAGAGAAGAATTTTAACCTCCACAATTTGTAATTCATTTCAAATAAAAGTTGGGCAGAGACCTCTTAAATTTGTACTAAACAAGCACCTTTTTACTAAAGGGAGAAGTTGGAAATTCTCAGGACTTTGAAAGTCATCCCATCCCACCCCGTGCCATGGGCAGGGACACCTTCCACCATCCCAGGGTGCTCCAAGCCCTGTCCAACCTGGCCTTGGACATTTCNACCTTCTCTCTCTCAGAGATCTCTGAAGCCATTTTTATCTCATCCTTCAACCAGTCCAGCCAAATTTCTGAAAGGAAAAAAATATGGGACACATCATTAACATTCAGAAACAATAAGTTATGTCCACTTGGTGAGTTTTTAGCAATAGACTTAAAACAAAGGAGGAGGAGCAAGGCAAAGAGAAGAATTTTAACCTCCACAATTCTTAATTAATTTCCAATAAAAGTTGGGCAGAGACCTCTTAAATTTGCACTGAACAAGCACCTTTCTACTAAAGGGAGAAGTTGGAATTTCTCAGGACTTTGAAAATCATCCCATCCCACCCCATGCCATGGGCAGAGGCACCTTCCACGAGCCCAGGTTGCTCCAAGCCCTGTCCAACCTGGCCTTGGACACTACCAGGGATCCAGGGGCAGCCACAGCTTCTCTGGGCACCCTGTGCCAGGGCCTCACCATCCCTTTCCAAGAATAAAATCCCACAGCCTCTGCAATATTTCCATTACCTCTGAGTTATGAATAAAATGACAAACCCCCACTTCGAGCATCCAACAGTGAATTTTCTTTGCTGCCTGTCTGTGAAACGTCATTTTCAGCAGGAGTTTGCTGAGCTCTGGATCACATTCCCTGACTGAGGGTGCTGAAAATCGACCTAAATATTTTATTTCACTACCGAAGCATCTTGCCCAGGAGGAGAGCAGAGGCTGCTCCGTACCTTCAGTGAGGGGGAAGAGCTCACTCATCTTCTGCCGAGCCCTGCGGAGCTTCACCAGCTCTCCCTCCTGCCGGAGCAGCTTGATCAGATCCAAGTGACAGTTGTAGTCAAAAGCATTGATGGAAAGCTTTAAAAAAAAAATAATAAATCAATTTTAAAAGCCCTGTTGAGTGATGGACGCGAAGAAGTCAGAAAACAAATCACACCATTACAATTCTCTCTGTGAGCACACAGCCAAGACAACACAGAGTTTCCTCAGATTTAACCCAACCCCTGACACAGTTCCGGCCATTCCCTCGGGTCCCACCACAGATGACAGAGAATTGTGCTTTAATTTCTTTAAAAGCAGTAAAAAAACCGCGGCTCAGATTTCTCAATGAACACAAACTGCTCACTACGACTTCCCTCTCATTTCCCTCTCAAAAAAAATCCCAAGCCGTTTAATTCGTATCTCAGACTCCAAACATTCTCATGGCATAAAACCACGGAATATCCCGAGCTGGAAGAAACTCACAAGGAGCAGGGAAATTCACAAAATCCTGACAGCTCCCAGCACCAAACCTCCGGGGCAGACCGGGATCACCCCCGGTCCCGCCACACCCGCTGCCCGCCGGGCCCACCTGCTCCTCCAGCCGCTGGATCTCGGCCTCGTTCTCCTTCTCCTCATCCTCGCCGTCCCCAGACGAGTCCGAATCGCCCTCATCGTCCGAGTCCCCGCCCGACTCGGGGTCTCCCTCCGGCAGCCGCTTCTCCTCCTCGGCCGCCGCCTCAGCTCCCGCCGCCGCCATCTTATGCAGCTCC
>WEZZ01015901.1:45849-96828 GCA_013400585.1 Chloropsis cyanopogon | reverse complement strand
GGGGCGGCGCTGCTGCGGCCCCGGGCCGGGCCGGCCCCGGCCGCGCTGGGCTACCACAAGAAGGTGAGGGGCGAGCGGGACACGGGGAGGAGGGACGGGGGAGCGCGGGGTGACCATCGCTGACGCTGTGTCTTGGCAGGTGGTGGATCACTACGAGAACCCGCGCAACGTCGGCTCCCTCGACAGCAAGGCCAAGAACGTGGGCACCGGCCTGGTGGGCGCCCCGGCCTGCGGCGACGTCATGAAGCTGCAGGTGACCTTGGGGACCCGTTGGCACCTGGGCGGGGCTGTTGTGAGGGTCAAACCTGCCCGCGTCCCCTCAGGGGACAGCGCGGGCTTCCCTCATGTGCCCGGGGCAGAGCCAGTCCCGCTCCCCGCGGGCCCGGGGGGACCTGGCTGAGCTGAACCGGGCGCTGAAGTGTCCCAAATATCCTCCTGCAGGTGGAAGTGGATGAGAACGGCAAGATCGTGGACGCTCGCTTCAAAACCTTCGGCTGCGGCTCGGCCATCGCCTCCAGCTCGCTGGCTACGGAGTGGGTCAAAGGGAAAACGGTGAGGGAGCTCCGGGAACGCTGCAGAGCTTCCCACGTGCCTCTGTTCTCTGTTGGGATCACCTAGGAAGTGCTCTCCAGGGAGTCCCTGCCCTACTCTGTGCTGTACAAGTGACTGCCAGCACTGGCAGGGCTTCAGTTGTAGGGTAATAATTGTGTTTTTCAACAACCATCAGAGAATCATTAAGGTTGGAAAAGCCCTCTAAGAACATCAAGCCATTCCCCTAGCACTGGCAGCACCACCACTGACCATGTCCCCAAGTGCCACATCCACATGGAGCAATTCCACCAGGAAATTACTTTGTGTCTTATGCAATGAGCAAAGCCAGGCTGATGGCAGGAATTTTCGTTATAGAGAATCTCTAGATCATTTCTGCCAGCAGTAAATGCACCTCAGTGTTGTGATAGAGGAGGAACAGACTTGAAGCAGCCCAAGTGGGGACAGTGTGTGACACTAATGTGTTAGTCAGGCATTCCTTAATTCCCACATCCCTCACTGCTCAGATGATCTCCCCTGTGGGTTCTGCTGACTCTGGAGCATTAAACCTTCTGAGCAAACACAAACAGCAGGGCCTGTGACCACCTCTGCCTGTGTTTCAGGTTGATGAAGCGCTGAAAATCAAGAACACAGATATTGCCAAGGAACTCTGCCTTCCCCCTGTCAAACTGCACTGCTCCAGTAAGTAAAAACCCTGGATCTCAGATACTCTGGGAGTAGCACAGATGCTTCTGGATGCTGCTTTCCAAACAGCTTCTGCATGACATTGTCCTTAAGAGAAAACCTGCTCAGATGTCAGGGTTAATTCAAGAATTTTCAGATCACTTCACTATTTGGAGCCTGTGACTCAGCAGACTGATAATAAACAATCAGATTCTGAATTATATTATTATCTGAAGCTATATTACATGAAACCAGCACTGTAGGAATTCAGTATTTTAGGAATTCCATTCAGATTCCGCTCCTAAGATCAGTCTGTGCTGCTGGTCCTGTTTGCTCGCTGCTGCCTGCTTTTGTTTTTACTTCATCTTTTGTTTTAAAAGCTCTTGAATCATCCTTAAAATAGTTTTTTTTTTCCTTTGCAGTGCTGGCTGAAGACGCCATCAAGGCTGCCTTGGCCGCCTTAAAATAGAAGCAAGATCCAAACAGAGAAGCCGACAAAAAAGCCGACAATGCCTGAACTGCCTGCGCAGCTTCCCCCTCCTCCCTCCTCACTCTGCAGCGCAATTCCCAAGCTGTTGTAGGAGCCTGTGCACTACTCAAGCTGTAAGATACGCACAAGTTACGCACAACGTGTCCCTGTGGTGTCCAGCCACGCCGTAGTGCTCACCTGGATGGGGGCTCCTGTCCCCTCGGGAATGCCGTGGGAAGACTCCGCTCCGGAGACAAAACCCTGCTGTCCGGTACTGGAAGGGCTGCACTTTGATTTTGGTTTTGGGAAGATGTCTAGTTTTGCCTAATATTTTATGGAATTTAGTGGGAAGTGTCGCCCTGGTTTGGATGTGTGTGTGAGAGCTGTGTGGCCGTCCTTGGCTCTGGCTCTGCGTCAGGGTTGGTTTTGCAATCCGGGGGTAAATTCCTGCTCTTGGAATTCTGGGAACCTTTGCAGGTGCCAAAGGGAAAAATGACCTGGAAACATTGGTGGTTTCTGCTCCCATCCTGTCACTGCTTAATTTTTGAAGCTCTTGTTTGAGGAACAGCCTGAATTTTGGGGAGTTTCTCAAAGAATTTCACTTCTTCACTCACCAGGTGCTCTCTTACAGCTGTAAATCCTGGGCTAGAGGAAGGTGTCCCTGCCCAAGGAAGGGGTTTGCAACGAGGTGAGCTCTAAGGTCCCTTCCAACTCAAACCACTCCAAGATTCTCTAAAGTACACCCTCAGACTGGAACCCCAGTGGGGAATAGCAGAGCTGGAATGCAGAGCTGAGGGGGAGCTCCCAGAGTTCCTCTTTTCCAGAGTACTTCCAAACCAAGCAGACAGCACATTGGCAAACTTCACTTTTTTACCCTCTAACCCCCCACAAGACACCTCACTTCCCATTTTTCATACTGAGGGTGTTGTTAAAAATTTAAAACCACATTTTAAAAAGTAATTGTCTCATTCTGCTCCATCCGGGCACAATATTTGTAATTTTTAACACAGGGGTCACACGTTGCTGTGAGTTTGTCACTCACAAGGTCCCTCTTGTGGTTCCTCAGCTCCTGGCACCCTCCAGCAGTGAGGAACAAGCCTCATTCCCTCATGGAACAAATCCTGCTATTTCCCAGTTTAAAAAAAAAAACAAAAACAGGGAAACTTCACATGCTCACATCTGCTTTGGGGCAAAATCAGCTCTTTGTGGTGGCACACTCTTCCCGAGGGAAAGTTGTCCTGAGGCAAGGACATAATGGGATAAAACACAGGGATACAAGAGGTTGCAGGGATACAGGGATGTGCTGCTTTTGGGGCAGAACAGCCCCTCTCACCTTCCAGGACTCCCTGCTGTCCCCACTGCAGCAGCTGCACCCCGGGACCGTGGCTGAGCCCCCACAGCCCCCCCTCAGCCCCACAGCTGTGGGTGCAAGATAAAGGTTTCCTGGAAGGGCACGTGATGTGCTGATGTGGGGACAGATGGCACCCTGCCCAGGGCTCCACTGCCCCTGGAGGAGCACAGGCACTGTCACTGTCCCCTGGCCACCCCACAGCTGCAGAGACACACAGGAGAAGAGCTGTGCGGAGGAAATGTTTATTTCTAGCTGAAGGGGTTCAGGAAGTGAGGCAGAAATCCAGCTGGGCTCTGGGGTGGAAGAAGGAAAGGAGGGTCCTTGTCCCTAAATCCTCATCCCTTGGGTGGCCGTGGGCAAAGCTGACCCATGTCCTACAGACCTCCAGCCCTGGTCCCATCCCTCCTCCCAGACAGACACAGCTCCCAGCCAGGAGCCTGGCACAGACCAGGCTGCTGCTGCTGATTAAAAAATATTTGGGAGAGAGCTGCTGGCACAGTGGGGGCAGAGCTGGAGCTGGGGGATGCACCCACCGAGTGCCTGGGGTGGGAGAAGCCCCTTGGGCAGCAGGAGCTGGGGCTGACGGCGTTCCAGTGCTGGGGAAAACCACCAGCTGGCAAATCCCCCCCATGAGCATCCCATCAGCAGCAGGGTCAGGGGAGCTGGGCGGGAATGGGATCTTCATCGGGGCTTCCTTGAGCCACCACATACGTACGGAGCCTGATCCACCATGTCCATCGTGTGTCCCAAGGCAGCAGCTCCTCAGGCTTGCCCGGGACTCTGTCCCTGCCTCAGATTCCAGAGGGAGCCTGGGAGCCCTCCTGGGATGCCTCAGGGCTCCCCTTGCTTCCTGCGCTCGCCACTTCCTCCCCGCTTGGATTTTGGGCAGGGGGCTTGGGTTCCTCATCCCCCAAGTTCTTTCCTTCCTCCTCTTCCTCCTCCTTCTCCTCCTCCTGAGGGGAATTCTGCTCTCCCTGGGCCCCGTTGGCCAGCGGTGCCTTGTGGGGGGATTTGAGGTTCTGGGCAGCAGCCAGGATGTCCGCCTGGAGCTGCCGGCTGCCGTCCAGCGGCTCCTCCGCGCCCGCCTCGGGGGCTTTGTCGGGCACCTCGCTGAACGCCCGCGCTCCCCCCGACTTGTCCCGCTCATCCACGTATTTCTTCTTGGGAAAGGAGGAGGGATAGTAGGCGGAGGCCTTGTGCTTCTGCCGGACGATGACGGCGGCGCAGATGATGAAGAGGAGGACGAAGGACAGCGAGCCCACCACCACCACCAGCAGCAGATACTCCTTGAAGAAGTCCACCAGCCCATCCAGCACGCCCGGCGCTGAGCTGTTGGTCACCGTGGTCCCCGGCGCGTCCCCCACCGTGGGGCTGATCCGGGGGGTCACGGGCTGGGCGGGCAGCGTGGCTGACGCCTCGTCCCCGTCCCCGCTGCCCGCGGTGTCCGGCAGCACCGGGCGGTGCCGGGGCGCTGCCGCCTCTGCCGCCAGCAGCACCAAGAGCAGCAACCACGTGCCCATGGCTGAGCCCATTCCCAGGATTCGTGCAGGAGACCTGTGGGATGCAGAGAGGTGGGGGGTATGTTAATACCCCAACAGAGAGAGCCCCCCGAGCCAGCCCCCACCTGCCTGGATTTCCTTATGGAAGTAGGAAGGCAGCTCCGGTTTTCTTGCCCTGACAGAGCGAGGGGCTCTGTTTGTTTTCCAAGGGTGCAGCTGGAAGCCAGCTGGGTGGGATTGCTCAAGGCCGGGGGACCGGGGCTGCTGCCAGCGCCCGGCTCCAGACAACGGTCATTTGGCTGATTAGAGAATTCCTGAAAAATGGAGCTTTGCAGTGGAAACTTTGACACAGGCGACGCTACAAAGGGGCCGGGCCCGGCGCAAGAGGCATTTCCCAACCGCCCATCCCGGACCGTTAATTCCCTGCTGGAGCACGGCTAAAAATAGGTTGGGGCAGGATTTCACCCTGGTGCCACCATGGTGGTTGAGTGGAGCCGGGATAGGGTGTGGGACAAAGGGGCAGCCGCAGATCTGGGGTGCAGGGAATGGGGTCCTGGCTGCCTGAGTGTCCCTGGTGAAGGGGGGAAGGCTGGCTCTGTCCCTGTGCCGTGCTCCTCGCTCGCACAGGGCTGGATCTGCCCCATTCCACAACCCACAGCGTGCTGTGGGACACGGGACATGCACTTCCCACCCCGGAGCAATGACCGGGGTGAGCCCCTGGCCAGGCTCTGCACCCCACGGGATTTGGTAGAGGGACGTGACCGTCTCCACCACATCGCGAGACATTCCCGAGGGACATTGACGCGTGCCACGCCACGTAACGCCATCGAGCCATTCCCAGGGCTCTTCCCCTCCACACAGTTCCATGGTCTCAGGAAACAGCTCCCCAGGGACATCAGCAGGGACCCCCATGACAATTCCCCAACCTCAGGCTCCCCAGATCCCAGCCCACATCCCATTTTCCCCCCAAACAAACCCAAGCCAGCACAAACCGAGAGAGACTCCAGCAGCAGGATTTGGCTTCCAGGCTCTTTTCCCGGCTGCACAATCTGGTTTCCATTAACACAGTGCAAAAAAACGGCAGCAGAGGTGGGAGGTGCCCCTGACCCCCAACCCTCCCGGCTTCCCATGGGCACTGCTGCGGCTGTGGGGTCACAGCACTGACCAGCACCGGCAGAATGAAGGGTTTGAGGGGCTGAGACGAGCCCCCTCATCCTCCTCTTCACCCCAGACAGGGGCCCCTCGGCGGGAAAGGGGTCCCGGGATGGGGACGGCATCAATTCCCCAGCAGCCATCAGAGCTGAGGAGCAGCCGCGGCCACGGAGGGGCTGAGCAAAGCCCAAAGCAGTGCCAAGAGCAGGGCCTGGCACCACGGGCATTGCCAGCCCTCCACCCCCATCCCAATCCCATTCCAGCCCCTTCCTCACCCACCCCCAGACCCACAGCTCATTCCCAGCTCCGCCTCCCAACCGCTCCAGAAATTCACGATTTTGGTGTTGCCCAGACCAGCACGCTCCGATTCCCGCCTGGGAATGCGGCCATGTGGCCGACTCTGTCCCGTGTCCCGCCGTGGGGACCGTGCCCAGCCCTCACCGCTCACCCCCAGCTGTGGGACAGCCTGTGCCCTGCTCCAGAGCCACCCGAAAATTGGGGAGCAGCTTGGCACCCCCAGGGGATCCTCACCTCGCCTCGCCCACAGCCGGCGGGAGGGAGCCGGGAAGACGGGATCTGTCCCACACACCTCGAGCTCCCTTCTGCAGCCTGCTGGGATGGAGCCTCCTCCTTCTCCCTCTTCTCCTCCTCCTTCTCCTCCTCCTCCTCCTGCGTCGCAGCCCGGGACCAGCTTGTTCTCATTACGGCCGGGATGGGGAGGGGGTGTGGGAGGCCAGGGGAAGGCGGGCAGCCCCCAGCCCCCTCCCAGATGAAATCCAGCTGGGACTGGGGGTGTTTCCTGGCTTATCCCATCAGCAAAGGAGCCATGGTGCTCCCCATCATCAGCCCCGGAAGAGGCCACATTTTGGGGTGCAAGTGGAGATGGGGGTCACACAGGGGGCTGTTTTAAATGTTGTTTTTATCCACAGAGGTGAGGGTAAAGCCCATCCGAGGGTCCAAGGGGGACAGTGAGGGATGTGGGCTCAGTGTCCTGGCATTATTGAGGCAGTGAGGCAAACATGGCTTGGGACCATCCCCTTAATTTCAAGAGAACACTTCCTAAAACTCCCAGCCTGGAAATCCTCTGGCCTGGGCACCTATGCCTTGGGGTGCAGGCAGAGACACAGGCAGGGGTCCCCCTGGTTCCCCAGACACACACAGCAGCTGCTCAGCTCCCCGGGTCCTGGTCTCCAGTCTTGGGGTCTGGGGGCATCTCTTGAGCCCCCCCCCCCCAAGCTCTGTCTCCCCCTGCCCTGGTCCCCTCGGCCTGGCCTGAGGTTGCTCAAGAGGCTGCAGCCACTGCATGACCTCATCCTGTTGCTATTTTCCTCTGCTCCTCTCTGGGGACCTGCCAGACCCCCCAAAAAGCCACGGCCAGCTCCGGGGGACCGTGACCCCCGCGGGGTGGGGGGATGGATTCTGTCCCCCCTGCCGGAGGGGAGCTGGCGCCGCCGGGGTTTCTCCAGCGTCGCCGCCGGCGTCGCGGCTCCCCGAAATAAAGGCTCCGTCCGTCTGGCTGCCCCGGCGGCTCCCGGCAGCTGCTGGGGCGGCTTTTCCCGGCCTTAAGTGCTCAGTGGTGAAATCTTAGAGGGGAAAGGAGAGGGGAGGGCGGGGGCGAGGAGTTCCAGCAGCATCCGGCCCTGCTCCTGCAGCCCAGGTGGGGATGGGGCTGAGGTCCCCCCACGCACGCAGTAATGCCGGTGTTGGGCTCAATTTCCTTGTCCAGGGTCTGCATCCCGCATCGTCCAGAGCCCCCACTGCCGCTCATCCAAGAACCCCGTCCCACCCTAGCCAGGATCCCCATCCTGCAGTGGTGAAATCTTAGATCCCTCCTTGTCCAGGATCCGCAACCCACCCTGCCCACGGTTCCCACCCTTCACTGCTCAGGGTCCTCATCCCTCCCTGCCCAGTGTCCCCACCCTCGCGGCCGGGATCCCGGGCCCGGTTCCCGGTGCCAGCTCCCACCGCCCATTACGATGCCGTTTTTGCCTGCAGCGGCCCCTCCGAGCCGGGCAGGGCCGGGACCGCCCGGGCCCGCTGTGTAATTTGGGGCAGCAGGAACGCGGGGCCGCGCAGGGCTGGGCTCGGCGGCACAGCCCGCCCGGGGAACCGGCAATTTGAGGCTTTTCAGCCTTGCTCTGCTTCTAATTTGCTTCCCTGGGCTGCGCTTTGCTGTGCCAGCAAAATACCCGCAGGGGACCCGTCCTGCAGAGCTGCACCAGGCGTGTGGAGCTCCATGGGCGGCGTCGTGTATGGGGTTGTGCCACCCCCAGCCTCGTGTCACCCACCACAGCCCGGTGCTGCCCCCGGCCCCCTGTCACCCACCACAGCCCAGTGCCACCCCCAGCCTCGTGTCACCCACCACAGCCCAGTGCCACCCCCAGCCTCATGTCACCCACCACAGCCCGGTGCCCTGCCGCTGTCCGGCGGGATCCCTGAGGATCCTGCTGTGACACCGCGCAGGCTTCCCGTGAATTCCTGTGCCGTGAGGCGGGGATGGCAGCCCGGCAGGGCTGCTGACTGCGCCAAATAGGGCGATCCCCGGCTCCCGGCTCCCGGCTCCCGCTCCCGCGGAGGAGGAAAGCTTCTCCTCGCTGGGCTCCGGCTGGAGAGCGGCCGGAGCAGGGCTGGGAGAGCCCGAGCAATCCCTCGGATCTGTGCCCACCCAATTCCTCGGGACACAGCAGCCTCATCCTCACCGGGGCAGAGGCTGGACGTGCTGCTGTGGGGTGAAGCCAGAGGATGGGAGCATCCCTCTTCCCCTATGGCTGCTTTGGCTGGCAGGGTGCTGGCGTGGGGACACAGTGGGGCAGAGCAGGGTTGGCAGCAGCAAGGAGCTGATGTCCTGCGTGGGGACCGGCCACGGCCACCGGCTGCGAGTCCCCTGGCCCGGCTGACTCACCCATAAACATTTACATTCACAGCCGGAGCGGGGCCGGGCGGCTGCCAGGATCCAGATGGAAAATATCCCAAGCTCAGTGTGAATGTAAACAGGCAGCAGGGCCGGGATGCAGGTGAATGACCGTGCTGGCAATTCCTGCTGGACAGACAGCCCGGAGTGGCCTTCGAGGAGACTGCAAGCGTGGGGACATGGGGAAGGGGATATGGGGATGTGGGAATGGGAATGCTGAATCTGGCAGGGATGAGGATGGAGAGATGGGGACATTGAACCTGGTCACAGCAGGGATGGGGATGTGGGGATGGGGAGCCTGGGTGGAGCAAAATGGAGAAATGGGGACATTGAGCCTGGCAGGACAGGGCCAGTCCTGGGCTATTCCCACTCCCCTAAGTAAGGAGTCGGTGGCCTGAGGGGTGACTGACACCTGCCTGAGTGGGTGGAACGGTGGGACCTTCGCTGGCCTCTTATGGATTTGCACACCTGTCCTGTCCCTGTCCCCGTCCCCCGGCGTTTCCGCCCCTTCCTCCTCGCCCTTCCAGCTCCCACGAGGCCGCGCCCACGCGGGGAGAAGGTCCCGGGGGCTGCGGTCCCATCCCCGAGGTCCCGGGGTCTGGTCCCTGCCCGCTGAGGGGTGGCCGAGGGTTTCATTTCTGCTCCCCCAGGGGTTTGAGGGGAGGAGGATGGAGAAGCGAAATTTTGGCAGCAGGATGTGGGCAGGCGGCGGGGCTGGCGGGTGCCGTCCCAGGCAGGAAGAGATCACCATGTCCGGGTAACTCTTTAATGGGATGGGCCTCGAGGGCTGAGCTGGCCGCGGGGGAGCAGCTCGGTCACATCGGTCCAAGATAAAACACCGGGGGACAGGGACACCCTGCCCGCGGCTCCACCGGGCACCGGGAGCCATCGCTGGGGCTCAGGGGTGCTCCGGCAGGAAGCTGCTGAGAGTCAGGTTGTCTCCATCGGCCTCGGAGCTGCCGTCGGGCAGCAGCAGCTTGTGCCGCCGGGCCGGGACGGGCCGGGGACCGGCGGCCGCCTCGGCGTCGGGCAGGAGCGAGGAGATGCAAACCATCTCGGTGGGGCTGAAGTGGCGCTGCCCCATCCGCGTCCGCCGCCACAGCAGCGTCCCCAGCACCCCCGTGCACACCAGGAAGGTGGCGGCCACCAGCCCCAGCAGCAGGATGGCCAGCAGGCACTTGCTTATCACCCCGTTGGGCTCCCAGGGCACCGCGGTGCTCCCCGGTGTGGTGTCCCAGGGGGCCGGGAGGGTCGATGCAGGCGGAGCTCCGGAATTCTTGGGTTTCCTGTAGCCCGTGGTGGTGAGGACAAAGGCTGGGGGAGCTGTTGAGGGTGGCCCCGTGGTGGAGGTGCTGTCCAGGCCATCAGTCGCTGTGCCCTCCTCGATGAGTGCCGTGAGCCAGCTGGGGGTGCTGGTGGCGATGCTCTTTTGGGGCGCTGACGGTGTGCCAGGCTCTGAGCCTGGCAGCAGATCAGGGGCAGGGGAATCGGTCTCATCCACGGGATCAGCTGTGGTTGGCACCACGAGTGCCCGGCTGGCCTTGGTGCTGGGTGCTGCTGGTGGGGCAGAGCTCAGGAGCAGGTCAGGATCAGGGGAATCTGTCTCATAATCCATGGGGTCAGCTTTGGTGGGCACTACAGACACCCGGAGCAGGCTGGCGCTGGTGCTGGGCACTTCTGATGCCACAGAGTCCTCCAGTAAGTCGGGTTTAGGGGAATCTGTCTCATCCATGGGCTCAGCTGTGGTGGGCACTGCAAGCACCCGGAGCAGGCTGGCATTGGTGCTGGGCACTGGTGCTGCAGAGCTCAGGAGCAGCTCAGGCTCGGGGGAATCATCCATGGGGTCGGCTGTGGTTGGCACATGGAGCAGGCTCGCCTTGGTGCCGGGTGCTGGCGGTGGCACAGAGCCACCATCGCTGCCGTCACTGCTGATCGTCGCGGTGGCACCGCTGTCATCCCTCTTCCCACGGGAGAGGGGCAGGGCCTCGGCCTCCCCCCAGACCCACTGCCCGCCCCGGGGCAGCCCCGGCTCCGGCAGCCGAGCCCCACACACCCTCAGGGGGCTCAGCACCAGCAGCACCAGCACGGCCCGGGCCAGCGCCATGGGACCTGCAGGGGACAGAAAGGGCAGGTGACATCGGGGTCTTGCTCCCCGCGGGAGAATGCTGAGCAGGGAACTGCCCCAACGCGGGATCACCCTCCAGCCGAGGATGCTCCTTCCCCTCTGGAGAGGGGCCCTCGGGTTTGGGGGGATGGAGGAGGCACCCAGCGGCCTTTTCCTGTCACAGCCCCCTCCTGCAGGAGCTCAGCGCCGGTGGCTCTGCTCCAGGAGCAAGTTTTGATAAGGAAGTTGAGTGTCTGGAAATGGGGAATCAGCCGCGATGGAGGCGGCAGCTGCGGGACGGGGCAGTTGCGGGATGAGTCTCCGTGTGGAAATGAAACCACAGGGATGTCACCCACGTTTTGACAGAGCCCCCCTGCCGGGGTGCCCATCCTCCCCCTCCACCCGCCAGGCTGGCGCAGGGCTCCAGGGCTGAGGCCACCATGAGCCTGTGCCTCTGTGCTGGAGCAGGAGAGGCAAATCCACGCCAAACTCACCCCAAATCCCCCTGTTCCATCACCAATCCCCCCCACCCCACTCCCTCAGCAGCCCCGGTGGGCGGAAGCCACCGAGGTCCCCGAGGATCCGCACTCAACAGCATCCAGACACGGCTGAACGCTCCGAGGGGAGCGCTCCACATCCCCAAAGCACCCGCCCGCCTCCCCAGACCCCAGGGACCAGCAGGGAGCGTGGCACCCTCAGGGACCCTGAGCACCCAGAGCATCCTCGGGCCGAGCGCCGACCCAGCACCTTCCCAGCAGGGCTCACCTGCGCCGATGAACGCGGTGGGATCCCAAGGCAGGACTCAGCGGCGAGGGCCTGGCACGGCGGGGCGAGCACCGGTACCCGCGGGGCGTCGTGGGCACCCTCCGCCTGCACCTCCGGCCGGGCGGGGCAGGGAGGGAGCGCGGCAGGGGTGGAAAAGCGGCTGCGGTTTCCAGAGCCCGCGGGGGGGAAAGGACGTCACGCCGAGAGCGGGGCCACCGAGAGCTGGGGGGCTGCGGGCACCCACCGGGGAGGGTGGAAGGGTGTGGGCTGCACCCCACAGAGGGGCTGCCTCGGAGGGCTCGGCCCCAGCGGCGGCCCCGCGGAGCAGCTGCGAGCCGCTCCGAAAGCAGAAGTGACGGCCAACCTGGTGCCAGGGCTGCCACCCCCGCGGGCACGGTGTGGGCATGGCCAGGGAGGGGGGACCAGGGTGCCCTGAGATACCTCAGCACCGGGAAACGCTTTAGCACACGAGGTAGAGGAGGGTGAGGGCCTGACTTGGTGTTTTGCACAGCCCTTGTGCCGGGCTCCTTCTCTCTGCACCGCGCCCAGGATGCTCGGAGGGGGCTGCCGGGTGTTGTCCTGGGTGTTGTCCCGGCCTCGTGGCGTTGGCACGACAGGAAACCCCCCGCCCCAACCGCAGGCTCCGGGCGGGAGGCGCAGCCGCAGCCGCAGGAAGGTGCTGCAAGAGGCACATCCGCAGGAACGGGCTCGGGGCGTCAACAACCCCCGCCCTCGGAAACCTCAGCCCGGCCCTGCTCCGAAACACCTGGCCAGGGGGCTGGAAGAGGGGAAAAACGGGGCTTAGGCCGGTGGGATGAGCATCCCTGGGATGGGTCCATGGTGCCCAGGGAGCGTTGACTCTCTGGGAGCATCCCTGCCCGGCTTTGGGGCGGTGCCGGGGTCGGGGTGTTCCGGAGGTGGTTGTGCAACATCCCCTGAAACGCCTCAGCCCTGAGAAAGCTCGAACCTGGGCAGAGTAAGCGATGCTGTTTCCAGCCCAGGCTCTGTGACATTGCAGACTTCCTGCAGCCTGGGAACAAATCTTACCTGGGGAAGGGCAGAATGAGCCCCTCGGTATTTGCCAAGCAGGGCTGTTCCTTCCTGGGAACACATCACCCCATCCACCCCAAGATCCCCCAAGCCCATCTGTGCCACCACATCCCACATCCAGCCAAGCTCTTGGGCTCTTCATGGGAATCACCAGGGAGGATTCCATGTGTGACCCCAGGAATGGGCCTGGCTCTCCTGGGACAAGAGCAGAAGGTCCCCAAGGACCCCCTCAGCCACAGCCCCCCACTCAAGTGCCCTTCATTCCATATCCCTGTTATCAACCAGACCTGGAATGCCGAGAGCCAAAGGAAAAGCCAAGCAGAGGCAGTTTATAATCAATGACTTTTATCTTTTGAAAATGGAAGCAAATATTTGGACAGATACTCTGGCCGCTCTATAAGAGCGCGTCTTTCCGGACTGGGCTGGTTCTCTCCCGGGATATCACGGCTACAAAAAGCTTCAGGCACTGACTCCGGTTGAGCCTGGCGAGGCATCAGTTCATTTAAATAAAATACAGACTAGGAACTAAAATCTCCCACACCCCCACCCCAGGGCACCTCAATCCAGCGGCTCCCAAAACTGATTTCCCTCCAATGTTAGGAACAAACCCGAGGTCCCCGAGCACACAACCCTGAAGTCACACGTACAAATCAACACAGAAATCACCACTGTGGGGAGAACAACCTTCAGGTTTGGGATCCAAAAGAAAAAAAAAAAAAAATTCCATAAAAATACACATCTCAGGCATTTACTGCAATACAGAAACGTCACCAAACAGCCAAAGAACCTGGAGCAGCCGGATTGTGGATCCACGGGCACAGGGCAGGGGATGCCACTTGTCCCTAAAACACAGAAATCCCATTTTTCTGAAGCTTTCCTGCTCTGCAATCCCACCACATCCTCTGTCTCCTCCATCCCGTCCTCGTGCCTCTCCAGCTACGTCCCCCGGCCGATTCCGCCTCCACACACACATCCCTCCACAACAGGGAATCCTTAACCTGGAAGTTCTGAACATGCAAACACTGGGGAAAATGGAAAATCGGAGAATTCCTAGCTAAACTAATGGAAAATAAAAAAATCAATCACTTCAGCCTGGATGAAGGGACTCGTGTCCTCCGGGGTGCTCTGGGTGGGAGCACACGGAGCTGCCACAGGGACAGAGTCCAGCTGGGATCAGGATCCAGAGCTCTCAGACACCTGATGGTCTCTGCCCACCTTTGGATTCAGGATGGGCTCTCAGCACTCCCTGGCACTGCGGGGATGTGGCAGCACCAATCCTGCTTGGCACAGCTTTCCAGGGTGTCCTGGATCCCATTCCCAGCACAAGGACACAGCCTGGGAGCAGGGAGCCAGCCTGCCCCACCCCTGACAGCTCCTCCACAGGGGCCACCCTGCCTGAGCAGAGCTTTGCTGAGCTGAGCTTCCATGGAATGCCAGGAGGAGCTCGCCAGCCTAGAGCCTCTCCCTGCAGGATCCCAAAGGAGCCGTGTGAGAAACCAGCTCTCCAAACTGGGATCAAATCCACCCTCCCAGTCCCTTCTGCTCTGAAGGGCTGGGAGTGCAGAGCGGGGGTTGGAGGTCACTCATCTGATCTGGGAACAAATCCTTTCCTGCAAAGCTTTCCAGCGTGGAAGGGTGGGAGGCAGGAATGGGAATGATGGACAGGAGAAAACAAATGATAAAAAAGTAACAGAGGCATTTTGTTCATGGAGAATTATCAGGAAAAATCACCTTTCTGCTGCTAATGCTGCCCTGGAAGCACAGAAAATTCCTATTATCAGCACTGGTGTGAAGGGCTGATGGATCCCAAAAGCTCCCTAAAATCCATGAGCTCAGGAGTGTTGGGGAGGCAGGAACAAGGATCTACAGCAATGAGTGCTGGCATCCCACAGCTCACCTGGAACTCCATGTTCTATGGATAAAAACATTCCTGAATGGAAGTCACTTCTGCCTCGAAATGGAAATAAAAATGAGCAAGTAAAACGAGTGAGTTTGGTCATGGAATCAAACCTTGGGATTGTAGGAAAATGGGAACATGGTGCTGGCTTAAAACTTCAGTAGGAAATAAATCCCCTCGTTCAGAATGATATATTTGGGTTTTTCTGTCAGCCAACGGGGCTGGGGACACGTTGTGGAGCAGGAAAGGCAGCTGATCCCATCTCCAAGGGGATTCCAGAGGGAAGAGAAAGGAAGGGAACCCACCTGATTGTTCCAAATGGAGGATTTATACAAAATAGCTTCAGCTTTGTTCTCTGCACAGTGTAAACACCCCCCACACCCCCCGTCCCTTGGAATGGAAACACAAATACTGCAAAAGTGGCAAATAAGAAAAATAAAAGCGATTTTTTTTTCTATTTTTTGGCAACTCTAAAAAAAAAAAAACAAAAAGGTTATGAACAATGTGGCGTTGGTCCCTAAATCTAGAAAAAGATATTTGGGCATGACATTGGAAGTCAAGAATGGATTTGTTTCTCAAGGATTCATAATAAAATCTGGAAAAAAAAAAAAAAACAACCCAAAAAACTGTAAAAGTAGCACTTGTCGTTTTTGCCTTGTTTTTGACACAGTCACAGAAATTCATCGGAACATCGGGAAACGAGAAAGATCTTTCACTAAAAAGCTTGGCTTGAAATCATCGGCTCTCGTTGACGTGGATTGAGGAGAACAGGAAAGCTCGTACTGGAATGCTGCAGGCTGCTGCTGGCTGAACTGGGAGCTGGGATGTGCCTGGGCTGGCGGCCCCGTCAGTCCGCGATCTTGGCCATCTGCTGCTCCAGCTTGGAGATGCGCTCGTCCTGGTTGGAGATCGTGTCCTTGATGGATTTCAGCTCCTTCAAAATCTCGTCCAATTTGGCGTCGTTTTGCTGGAAGAGGAGGAAGGATGAGTGAGGAGAGCTCTGGGGTTTTCCAAGGAAAGGGCTCCTCCCAGTGGGACTGTTGGAGGGATGAGGGTGGGACAGACTCTGGGATGCTCAGGGCATGGAGCACATCCCCAGCAGCACCAGTACCTGCTCTTTGAGCCACACTTCCCTCTGTGTCCCAAAGGACAGGGATTAGTGGTGAACAAGGTTAGGGTTGGACTTGGGGATCTTGGAAGTCTTTTCCAACCTTAATGGTTCTGTGATTTAGAAAAAACAATTCCAAGTAATCTTCCATATCTACAGAAGCACTAGAATCACAGAATCGTGGAAGGGACCCACAGGGATCGTCCAGTCCAGCTCCTGGCCCTGCCCAGGACACCCCAACAATCCCACCCTGTGCCTGAGAGCATTTTCCAAATTCTCCTGGAGCTCTGGCAGCCTTGGGGCTGTGACATCTCCTGGGGGGCCTGCTCAGTGCCCCAGCACTCTCTAGGGGAAGAACCTTTTCCTGATATCCAGCCTGAACCCCCCTGACCCAGCTCCAGCCATTCCCTCAGGTCCTGTCACTGGCATTCCCACCCGAGGCCATCACCCCCAAAATTCCTGGAGTTTACTCACGGAGTTTGAGGCATCTGCTGCTTTCTTTGGAGCGTTTATGAGATCACTCTTCTTGTTCCCGGCGGGTTTGTTGTCCAGTATGTTCTTCTTGACCACCTTGAGATCCCTGTTTTTGCCTGGAATGTACCCATGCTTCAAGGAGATGAGCAGAGGATCAGCGTTCTTCCCCTCAAACCACTCCTCTGCTTCCAGAGCTGCTTCTGGGCCGGCTGTGTCCGGGTACAGGTCGTCCTGGAAGAGGTCGGACTGCAAGGCAGGAGACAGGGATCAGGCAGGAGCTTTGGGAGGCAGGAGCTGGCCCCAGATCCCGGCCCCAGGGCAGTGCTCACCTTGCGGGGAACCGTCATGATGATGGGCTCACACTTCCTCTCGTGGAGCTTGAAGAACCTGCCGTGGAAAAGGAGAGGGAGTGAGGATCAGGGAGATGGAAGAGAGGGAAAGGAGTAACCCCAAGGAACCACAGAAATCCCTGAGACCATCAAGTCCAACCATTCCCCCAGCACTGCCAGGGCCACCATAACCCATGTCCCCAAGTGCCACATCCACAGGGCTGTCAAATCCCTCCTGGATGGGGACTCCACCCCTGCCCTGGGCATCCCCTTCCAATGCCTGACCCCCTTTCCATGCAGAAATTGTTCCTAATATCCAGGGATGTTTCCCCTTGTCCTATCACTTGTTTCCTGGGAGAAGAGATGGCTCACATTCCCAGCCAGCAGTGATGTTCCCTCCTGGAGCCACTTCAGTGACATCCTGAGATGTTTCCTGCCCTTCCCAGGTTTTCTGAACCACGGCTGCCCCGTGCTCGCTGCTCTGCTGCTTTAGGCATTCCTGCAATTCCCAGCCTGCTCCCAGCGCTGGGATGAGCTCTCCTCACCTGGCAATCTCACACTTGTTGACGTCGAGGCCCCTCTTTGGCATGAACCCCATGCCCCTCTGCGGCTCTTTGCTGCTGAAGGTGTTGAGGTAGTGAACGTACGGGGACTCATCCGTGATCTCGAAGTAGCGGATGCTGCTGTCGCCCTGCAAGGAACCCCACGAGACCCTCCAGAGGCTGCAGGACCTGGAGTGTCCCCTGTGCCCACACTGCTGCTCCCATCTCCTTCCAGGAATGCTGCCATGGACAGCCCACAGCTGTTTGTGAAGCAAGGCTGATCCCCTTCCCAATCCAAGCAATTCCTCCAAGTCCTGTTCCAAACACTGTGGGACAGGGATTGAGCTCGTGCTTCCAGGCTGGGAGTGGCCCCTTCCTCACCTCTTGTGGAAAAACCTCCTGCCACAATCAGGCAGAAAGGCTACAAACCAGTTTATCCTTAATTCCAAGCAATTCCACCATGCAGGAGGGGTGGCAGGTAGAAACCAAATGTTCCTCATCAGCTGCTACAAAGATGGGATTCATGAACACACTTGTATGGATCCTCCTTTGTAATTCCTTGCTCATCTTGGCTTTGGCTCCTATTTGTAGGAGTCCATCACATGTGGCCACCAAATTCCTACAAATTGCTTTTAGAAAGGAGCACTTAATTCCAGTTTTCTATTATTTAACCCCATAAAATTACAGAGAGTTGCCACACGCTCCAGCATCTCCAAGGAAAAGGAGGACAACACCCAAAATCCACCCTCCTCCCATTCCAGTGTAATATTATCCATGCCAACACCAACAAGAAATGCTTTGGCAATGGTGTGGGACTTGTTGCATTAGGAGCAGCTTTACCTAATCCATCTCAAAGAAACATCCAGGCCCTTCCCAGGTTCTGCTGAGTAGATCAAACCCATTCCAGGACAGCCTGGTGTCTCTGCAGCCCCACATTCGCTGCAGCAGTGATTTTTTGGGGAACATCTCACAGGCACCACTCCCTCCAGGTGCCTCCAAAGCCTCTCCTTACCTTCCCACACAGGTAAATGATGTTGGTGTCTGGGTCGTAGAAGGGCAGCAGGACCCCGTTGCTGGTGTCCATCTCGTGAAGGGCTATTGGCTCCTCCATGTTTTTCTGGAAATAAAAATGCCAGGGATGTTAATAAAGACTGGAAAAGCTGCTGTTCATAGAGGGAGGGTCTAAATTATTAACCCTCTGTAGGCAGTGAGCTCCCAGTGGTGTCTGCACCACCCAGAAGGATCCGTGTGTTACAACAAATGCTGGGAATGTTCACGAGCTGATTCATTCCCCAAGGGCATTTTAATCACTAAATTAAATAAAAACAGGAGCCAGGAAAATTCACCGAGTCAAGGGAAATATGTGACACAGTGAGCTGGTGTCAGTAGGATGGGATGTGTGATGGATGATGGGATGGAACCTCCTTCCCTGGAGACACTCAAAAGCCACCTGGACACAATCCAGGTGGTCCCTTCCACCCTGAACCCTCCTGGGATTGCTGCTGTCCTGCTCTGCACAGCGCACAGAGAGAAGTGACCTTCCCACAGCCCCTCTGCTCCCTGTGCATCTTCCCAGGCACTTCCACCCTGCAGCTCCCAGCTGATTGCTGCTCCTGCTCGGTTCCTTCACTGAGTGACCACACAGCCAACATCATGGAAGCAGGAGCAGGCAGCAGATGGAGTGGGAATAACCTCAAGTATATAAACCATGAATTTAGGAAGGAATTCTTCCCTGTGAAGGTGGTGAGGCTTTGAAGAGAAGCTGTGGCTGCCCCATCCCTGGAAGGGTCCAAGGGCAGTTTGGACGGGGCTTGGAGCAACCTGGGCTAGTGGAAGGTGTCCCTGCCCACAGCAGGGGATTGGAATGGGATTGGCTTTGATGTCCCATCCAACCCAACCCACTCCATGCTTCCATGGCTGCAGGGCTGGGTTGGTAACTCCGTGGATGTGAGGAGCACACGGATCTGGGATCCTACCGGGTTCCACAGGGCCAGCTGCCGCTCGCTCATGCGGCTGAAGCCGGTGGTGAAGATGTTCCCGTCTGCCAGGAAGATGGCTCGCATGGGCCGGGCTCCCTCGTGGGTTTTCTCCTTCTCCTGGAAGAGAGGAGCAGGTCAGGATCAGCAGGGAACATAAAAACCCTTGGAGTGGTGGCTCCTCTCTGGACACGCCGCTCCTCCATGCAGGAAGAGATCCAAGGAGCAGCATCCAACTCTCCTTCCCTGCTGCCTGAGGGGAGAGCCCAAACACTGAACCATGGGAGAAGGGGACATTCCTGGCTCGTTCCAGCTTTGCCAATCTGCCTCTTGCAAAGCTGAAGGAAAACCTCTTTGTAAGCTACAACTAAAGCTCTGCTTTGTATGCGCAACTCTGGAACTGTAATTATACAAAAGGATTAGATGTGGAATTACACTCCTGCAGGTTTAAAACTGAGCCCTAAAATCCCAGTTCAAACATTAATCTCAATAAACCCAGACAAATCCTCCAAGCCCTACTATTCCTCCTGTAATTTCTGAAGAAAGCGACTGAATGTGGTGTGTGAACTGAGCAAGAAGCTTCTTTCTTCGATATTTTCTTGCTCATTCCCTGCTAGAGTGAATCCAGTTGTTTCTTTAATGATTAAGCAAACTTACAGCAACAATTTCTTGTTTCCTGGGGTCGATAACTCGGACTTTTTTGTCTTTGGAAGCTGTGCAGATGAGGCTGCCGTTGCGGTTCCAGCTCACGTTGTAGATCATGTCCACGTGCATGTCATCCAGGTTGATGAGGGCTTCTCCTGTTCCCACATTCCAGATGATGATGGCATTATCACAGCCTAAAATGGGAAATAACAGCTCCAGTCACAGCACTGGGGTACACAGGGGCAAAGCCAGAGGTGGGGAACAAGGGATAAACCCCCTGCAGCTCCAGAGGTTTTTTGGGGAAACCAAAACCCAGACTGGGAGCTCAGGAGGGATTTTTATCAATGGAAAACACCCAGCTCATCCAACAATCCAGCTCAAAGACTCACTTCTTTCCTTGGGACCCAACCCATGGAAGTGTCAGATCGAGCCAATGGATAATGAATTATCCAATTTATTTCCATAATGATGTGACTGATTTTCAGTGGTCAGAAGAATCTCATTCCATGGACTGCACTGGCCAAGGAGACAATTTGGAAAATGCTGACCATGACAGCTTGTGGGAGGAACAGCTGGACTCTGAGATACTTTGCAGGGATCAAGGGAAAGGAGAAATACTTGGGCTTGTTATAAAAGTATATGAGAACAAGGATGTGGGGAATGCAGATGTAAATTTTTCTCACAGATCAAATAAAGTCTGGAACAACTTTCATAATCCAATTCCAGACAATTCCTTGGTGCTTATCCCTGTATATTGAAGATAAAAAAGGCTGAGATACAGAGGGGGGTGTGAGCCACGTGTTCCCAGTTCCTGCCATGGGTCTGAGCAGCTGGGAGAGGGAAGAAGGAAAAGGAAAAGCTGGAGAGGAAGGCAGGGAGGGAGAGGAGGCTGCTCCCCACTCCTGTGCTCCGTACCTGCGCTCAGCAGCACGTTCCGCGCCGTCGGATGCCAGGCCACGATGCCAACTCTCTTGGAGTGGCCTTCTAGCACTACCACGGGCTCTGTCAGGGACAGGGTGAGCCCGTTCTCAGGAATCTGCCACACCTGGGAGGGACAGGAAAGGAAAGGAAACTGCTCAGCCAAGGGCAGCCCCTCTGGAGAGCGCGTGGCTCGGCTGCTTCCCGCATCCCGCAGCCGCTGGAGTTGTGACTTCTCCGTGGAAACAGGAAGGGAATCAGAGAGAGAGTCATTCCCAGCTGTCAATAAACCCTTGGCTGATCCATGAGGAACGTCCTTCCTCACTTACATGGCAGAACAAACCCACAGCTCCTCACAGTGCAACTCCTTTATTTCCATGTCCACGGACCCACTCCGCTCCTGTTCCCCAAGGAGTCTGGAAAATCTCCCCTGCAGCTCCAATTCCATGGGAACAAGCTGCTGTCCTTCCAAACTCTGCTTGTCCCTCACAGGGATGATGCTGCAGCTCTAGCACTGCCTACTTTCCATTACTTTAGGAACACCAGCAATTAATTTTCCTGTTAGATTCAGGATCCTTTCAGATCCTGTTTAATCAGGGAAGAGCGGTTTGGTCCTGGAAGAAGCCAGAGCAGCCCAAATCAGCACTGCCTGTTCTCTTCTTGCCTGGTTACACAATTCTTCTGTTGCAAACTCCCTCGGGGAAGGGCTGCCGGGGGAAGAACAGCCCCCCAGGGATGCCAAAATTTGGAATTCCACTGGAATTCCAGCAGGAGGGAGGCGGCTTTTGCAGCTGGCAGCGACCAGGGATGGGACAGACAAACCCATCACCCCAAAGCCCCAGGGCAGGATCAGCCCCACCAAAACTATTCCTGCAATTCAGCACTGGACAATCACCTTGGAATTGAATTTGACCCACACAGAGTGTATTAAAAAATGGCATGGGATCGCAGGGAGAGCTCCTCGGGGAGCAGTTGGAGCTGCTGGAGGTAGGTGGCAGCATTAGAACACGTTTGCTTTGCTTCCCATTGTTTGCTTTTCCTGGAGAATGGGGCTTGCCAGACCCTGCCCACGATGCCCAACAAGCTGTGGGATGTCAGGGAGTGGGTTTAGGAAGCCAGGCAGACTGAGATGGACTCGTGGAGTTCTGTGCTAATCCCAGTTTTCCCCTTCTCCAAGGAATGACTGGCACTGGAAAAAGCCCAGCAGAGATTCTCAGTGGGTTCCAGCTCACCTCTAAATAACCCCAAACTGATTCAGTTTTCCATGGACACAGCTCCCAGTGCCATCCTTCCCAGTACCCTCAGCACCCCAGGAGGAAGGACAACAATGGGAACACTGCCCCAGGGGAGGATTCCTCTGCTAGGGAGGCTGCCAGAGCTCCAGGAGCCTTTGGACAAGGCTCTCAGGGACAGGGTGGGATTGTTGGGGTGTCTGTGCAGGGCCAGGATCAAACCAGGGGTATTACAGAACCGTGGATGCAGGATTTACCCTGCCAAGGGGGAGGACTCAGTTCTGTTCTGCACCATCTCAGCCAGGAAGGATCCTGAGATCCCTCTGAGCGAGTGCAAAGGAACCAGAAAACTCCAGAACCAAATTTAAACATGAGACAGCAAGTGCAGGGGAAGGGAGAGGGAAGGGAGGCAAAATCCCAGTGAAAAAGGGTTTTTTTTAAAAGCCTCTGGAGGACAGATGGAATTTTCTGTCAGGTAAAGCCCTGGTAGCTGGGAGCAGCTGCAGAGCAGTGAAATCCTGGGCAGATTTCAGACTCCTGACCCAATAATTCTGCCTGTTATTCCCAAAAATAATAAAGAAACTAGTGTAAAAGATCAGGGCATGGGCCCAGCCCCTCATTCCTGCACAGGGCGGGGGTCTGGCCTCAGCCTGGGATCAAATCAGGTTCACAGGGAAACGACAGAATTTTGGATGCAGGACTTACCCTGCTGAGGGGGAGGACTCAGGATGACTCCAAGGAAACCTTAAAATGCTGCAGGATTGCCTGGGCTTTAGGAAGAGTTTGTCAGCTCTCCCTCCCGTGGGTGTCTGGGTGGGAGTTTGATGTTATCAGGGCTGTTTGTTTGTGCAGGAGGAAGTGGAGCTGTGGCACAGCTGAGGGAGAGGTTCGGGGCTGCAGGAAGGGTGGGAGGGGAGGGTTTCGCACAAACAGCACGTGAGAAAGAAAACAAAGCAAACTTTTCTTTCATCCCCTTTGAAGAGAAGCAAAAATGGCCTCCTCTGGCTCTGCACCAGTTGAAAAGAAGATTTAATCCATGGTTATAAAAAACATTACTTCCTACATCATACACATCCATTTTTATCTTACTTTAAGTAAGGAAGCAACTGAATTTGAGGCCTGGATTTATCCATGGCCCTGCTCCCACATCCCTGCATCATTTTTGGAGGCTCAGACCTTCTCCTCATTCTCCTGTCCTGGCTGGTGGCTCAGGTCACTGCAAGGACTCTCTTTGATTTTTAAAGGAATTTGCTCCATCACATGAGCTCCGCTCTGGCCTTTCCACACAAATTCCTTAAAATCCACCTTCTGATGAAGGAAATTTTCCATATCTGAGGGAGGGCCTCGATACCATCTACAAATCTTTATCCACTAAAACATTTTCCAGCTTGAACAAAAAGCCTGCAGTACATCAGAGCCATTCAGCACAACATCAAGCAGGAATATTTAAGTAATTCCTCATTTGCTGGCACAAGGAAACAATTCCTCCAAGGGAAGAGGCCACAGAAGGCTTTTGCAGGGGCTCTAAAGGAAGCCTTGGAGAGGGATGTCAGGTCCTCTCCTCTTTCCCTGTCCCCTCTCCAATTCTATGTCTGGTATTCCCAACACTGAACCTGTTCAAGGTTTATGTGCAGGTGCTGTAAAAATCTGGGAATTTCTTCAGAGGAAAAGGTTTCTGGCTTTGGATGGGGCCAAGTGAAGCTTCCTTGTGCCACACGGGGGCTGCAGAGTTGTGGCTGCAGGGAATCAGCCCTCTCCACCTGGAGACAGTGGTTTGCACCTCAAATCCACGTTCTCTCCCTCAATATCATCCCAAACCCATATTCTATCCCTTAATACCATCCCAAATCCATGTTTCCTCCCTCACACCATCCCAAATCCATGTTCTCTCCCTGAATACAATCTCAAATCCATATTCTATCCCTCACACCATCCCAAATCCACGTTCCTTCCCTCACACCATCCCAAATCCACACTCTCCCCCTCAATACCATCCCAAATCCATGTTTCCTCCCTCACACCATCCCAAATCCATGTTCTCTCCCTGAATACAATCTCAAATCCATATTCTATCCCTCACACCACCCCAAATCCACACTCCCTCCCTCAATACCATCCCAAATCCATGTCCTCTCCCTGAATACAATCTCAAATCCATATTCTATCCCTCACACCACCCTAAATCCACACTCCCTCCCTCAATACCACCCCAAATCCATGNCCATCCCAAATCCACACTCCCTCCCTCAATACTCGTCTGGCTGACGCAGCTGAGATCTCTTGTGGCAGAGGCTGAGATCCTAAATCCCTGAGTGCCAGGGCACAGATGGTCTTTAAGAACAAGCTCTTTTCTCCAGCAGCTGGAATTGCCACAGAATCCCCCACGTCACTTTTCCCTGTGTCCCCCAGGAGAGCTCGGAGCCCATGATCAGCCACGTGCCCTGTAAAGCTCCCTGGGTTTATTCCACTCAGGCTGCTCAGGAAGCAGGACCCAAACCCTTTGTCCAGGAAAACAGGACACTGAACCGTCCACGCCAGGCCAGAAAAGCAATTAAAAATGGGAAAGCTCGTTAGCTCATTCCCTAAAGTCCAAACTAGGGGTGTTCTTTACACACCAGTGCAGTTCCCACCTGTCCTGAATGACTTGGGATCCACCATTTCCCATTCCAAACCTCCAGCTAACACACTCCCAGCATCTTCCAAACCCTCCCAGCATGCTGTCTGATGCTTCCAGAGGAGAACCCCCAGAGTCCAGCAGGAGGAGCAGATTCCTGCAGTTTGTGTCCACATCACGATGGTGTGAGCCACCCTAAATGGATTTGGGATGGTGTGAGGGAGAGAGCTTGTCCACTTGGACAACTTGTAACTGAACTCTGTCAGTTTTCCTCCACAACTCAGTCCCTCTGGAGCCTCCCAACATATTTCTCATTGCACTTGGATTACAGATTTATTTTGCCTCCAAGGAGGCAGCTCTGGGCCTTCACTGATGCTCACATTTCAGAAACATTCCCAATGTGCAGCCCTTCTCCATTCTGGTTGGAGAAACATTCCTGCATCCTTCCAAAGCTCAGTTCCAGCCCAGTAGTGAGAGTTGCAAACACAGAAGTTGTTGTTTTGTTTAATATTAAATATAGCTCATTTTGTTAACATGCTTCAGCTTCCAAGACTGAGGGATCATAGGCAAGAGCTGTCCCAGGAAAAGCCTCTTGGGATGAATCCCCTCCCAAACATTTTAACGATGAACAGAAGCAAAGGAATTTATCTGACATGATCTATAATAAGATTTCAATATAACATTCAGCCTACAGCATTTCTAAATATGGCCAAAGATCCCTGGAGTTATTTGGCATTATTTCATCTTCCAAGGATTTTCTTTCACTGATTCTGCTGTGTTTGCATACACGGGATTCCACATCCGTCACGGAGCGAGCCCGGCTGGGCCATCACTGAGTTAAAACAGGTCTCAATCCTAGGCTGGCAGGTGCAGAATTTGGGAGATTATTTTCATTTATTTATTAAAAAAAAGATTTTTTCGACACCTGCTCAAAACTTGGAGATACAGGGAAAATTTAAAGTGACTCCCTTAAATCAAGTGTTGAAGGAATCTTGGAACCTGCTGGACTCATTCCTTTCCAATCCCTTCCTCTTCCCAACACACACTTCTACATCCATTGGGATATCTGAGGTATTTATTTACCTGTCTTCTCAAAGCTCAACAAATCAGAACACCTCACCACAGACTGACAATCTCATTCCTCTTCCCAAACATCAAACAAATGCCCAGGGGAAGGAAAAATGGAAAAAATTCTTTCCTGTGAGAGCGGTGAGGCCGTGGCACAGGTTGGCCATCCCTGGAAGTGTCCAAGGCCAGGTTGGACAGGCCTTGGAGCAACCTGGGAGACTGGAAGGTGTCCCTGCCCATGGCAGGGGGGGGAATGGGATGAGCTTTAAGTCCCTTCCAACCCAAACCATTTTGTGATGACTCTGCCCTCACCTCACCTCGGAACAGGAGGTTCCTGGAGACACCTCCAGGCATTCCAGCATCCTCTGGAGCAGGAGTTGCAGCAGGGAGCAAAGCCCAGCCCCCAGGGAACACTCACCATGACGGTGCAGTCCTCGGAGCCGCTGGCAATGACGTGGTCGTTGTGGGGACACCAGTCGATGTCCAGCACCGGCCCCGTGTGCCCGCACACCGTGGGGTAGGACTTGTCAATCCTGCCTGTCTGGAGGGAAGAAGAAGAAGAAGAAAGAGAGCTGTGATATCCTGAAGGAAGGTGCTTCCCAACCCTCAGTTTGCTCTTTCATGTTCACAATTCCATGAGATTTGAACTCATGGATGGGCAGAGGAATGAGACCAGCAGCTCTTCTCCAGCATCAACGAGCTGGGAACTCCCATGGAGCAAAGGAAAGGGTTCAGAGATCCAGCACAGCAGGGCTGTGATCCCACATCTCAGCACCTGCTGCCACACCAGCCCCTCTTCCATCCCAGCTTTTTGAGAGGAGCAAAGCTCTGGTTTCATCTGTGCTTCCCAACAGAGATAGCTGAAGACAAGCAAGCTAAAAATGTCATTGGAGGGCGTTGCTGGTCACTGAATTCACCAGGTCTCCCTGGTTTCTTAAAACAGAAGGATTTTGCTTGGATGGGAAGATTTTAGGATGCAGTTGTGCAGAGGAAAATATTGTTTTGAGGAATAAATGTTGCCAACATGGACTGGGACAGCCACACCTGCTCCCCACCTGCCTCTCCATGCCAGAGGACCAGGGCCACCAATGCCAAGCCCCCTCCAGGGATAACATTTCCAAGAAAACGAGCTAATGAGCCACTTAAACCTGAACTGGCACAAACCCAGTGATGCCAACCCTGCTGATGCTGAGACACCAATTCTGCCCCTGGGTCTACATTTTGCTGAGGAGCCCCTGAAGGTCCTGAAGCACCTGATCCCCTCCAACAGCTGATTCCACAAAGAAGAAGGAAAAGGAAAATCACTCTCATCATCCTTGGCCAAGCCTTGCAGAGAAGGGAAGCAATATTTACAACACTGAAGATGCACAGCAGTAGCAGCAGGGTGAGGAGGAGACTCCTCCACTTCCAGAGCCACACTCCTGGTCCTGCTCCATGGGGTTTTGTTTCCAGGGAATGACCTTTTCATGATGAGTGATGGGAGAAGAGACACAGCAGGGAGAGGTCTGGGATGGGGTCATCTTCTTTTGTGTTTAAACATGCAGAAGAAACGGTTGGAATTTCACTTGTGCCATCGGATGGTAACGTTCCCCAACCTTGGAGGTGACATTCCTTAATTTATGCCTCCCTCCCTGCTTCACGTGGGAGGCTGCTCCTATTCAAGGCTGATAACCAGAATAATGCTGGACATTGGCTTTTGAGGATGACTGACCTGGAACCCTCCACAAACAGCAAAAACAAGATATTGATCCCAAAAAATCCCAGTAGCTCCTAAATGACCAAATTTAGGCTTCAAAAGAAAAAAAAAAAGACTCAATGATTCAGCTGCTTTTGGAATTATTAAAAGGGGAAGAGTTGTAGATGAAAAGCCATAAACCTGCCATTCAAAAATTAAAGCCTGTGTAATCCCTCTTGGATGCCATAATGTGAAATAGGATTTAAAAAATTAATACACCCAACTGCCATGTAGAATTCATCCATTTTAATTTACCCAATTAAAAGGAGAACCATGCAGAGCACACGAACTGCAGAAGGCACATGACAGGCCACAGACAAATGCAGGCCTGAGCCAAAAAGGAAAAATAGGAATAATAATGCAAAATGTCAGGGACTGCCTGTTCTGGCTGCCTGGCAGGAATCAGTGGGATCCTCCAGGAGGAGCCCCTGGTAACTATTTCCAGGCTGCACGAGCACTTGTCACTTCAGTTTTGGGCCTTTACAGTCATTTATTACTGTGGGGAGGTAAAAAAAACCACCTAATTTGAGCAAATTAAACTCCAAACTTCACCTTTCGGTTTTGATGACGATGAACCTGCACAGCCTGAGCAGGAGCAGCCAGGAGCCTGTGACAGCAGTGACACCAGTGACAGCAGTGACACCAGGAGCTGCTTCCACCACCTGTGACGGGGCTCGGCTCTGAAACCAGGATCCTGCACTTCCACAAGGAGCAGAGCTTCCAGAATTATGGAGTGGGTTGGGTTGGAAGGACCTTAAAGATCATCCAGTCCCACCTCTGCCATGGGCAGCGACACCTTCCACGAGCCCAGGTTGCTCCAAGCCCTGTCCAACCTGGCCTTGGACACTTCCAGGGATGGGGCAGCCACAGCTTCTCTGGGCACCCTGAGCCAAAGCCTCACCACCTTCATAGTCAAGAATTTTTTCCCATTATCCCATCTAAATCCACACTGTTTCATCTTAAAGCCATTCCCCCACGTCCTGTCCCTCCATCCCTTGTCCCCAGTCCCTCTCCAGCTCTCCAGGAGCTCCTTTAGGCCCTGGAAGGGGCTCTGAGCTCTCCCTGGAGCCTCCTCTTCTCCAGGTGAACACTCCAAGCTCTCCCAGCCTGGCTCCTCAGAGCATCTCCGTGGCCTCCTCTCTCCAACAGCTCCACATCCTTCCTATGCTGGGATTCCAGAGCTGCTGCAGGTGAGGTCTCACCTGAGCAGGGCAGAATTCCCTGTGCATCACCCACAGACACCCCTGTCCCTGCACCAGGAGAGTGACACCAAACCCCATTTCCAACGGGGGACAGACAGGCAGCACGGGGAAAGGAGAGGTAACAACCTCAAGCTTGTTTATCCACAAAGAATTATCAAACCAAGGAAGAGAGGACAGAGCAGAGCAGCAGATGTCCCACACAGCAGCTCCCTGGGATCTGGCAGAGGAAGACAATCCCAGCGAGATCAAGAGCCCAGGGGCATCAACATCTACACTTGGGCATGACAGGAGAGACTCTGCTGCTCACCAGGCTCCAGGAATAATCCCAGAATCATTCAGGCTGGAAAGACCTCCCCAGGATCATCCAAGCTGTGACCAATCCCCACCTTGTCACCCAGCCCAGAGCCCTGAGTGCCACATCCGCCCCTTCCGTGGCCACCTCTGGGGATGTACAGAAACGAGCATCAAACATCAAAACCAGACTAAATAAGGACATGAAGGTGCTGCTGGAGGCCCCAGCGGGGCGAGCACGAGCCCCAAGCCTTTGAGAGAAGCTCCTGCCTTGTGGTCAGAGGCAGCAAAGGGCCCTGCAGAGCAGAGGAAACCGCGGCGCTTTCCTGAGTGCGTCCCCATCCGCCCCTGGCCACCAACTCCTTCACCAGAGACCCTCCCAAGGCACTGTGGGGACAGCCCAGGACGCAGCAGCACCCCAGGCTGAGCCCTCAGGGTGAGCAATGGGCAGCTGGGAACTCAGGGGTGGTTTTTTTATCACCTCTCAGCTGCACTTTTGCAAATTCCACCCCACCAGATTCCTCCTCCCGGCAGCGTCCCGCTCCCCCTAGAGCGGGGAACTCCGATTCCCAGCGTTGTGCTGTGCTCAGAAAAGCTTGAAAAATCAGTGTTTTAGGGGATTTGCCAAAAGGAAAAGCCCAGGAAAGCTGCAGCAGGGTTTTAAAAACCCAGCAGAGGCTGCAAAATCACCAAATCCCACGGTTTCCAACACAATTCCTTTCCAACACCACCAGGTTTCTCAAGGTGGTTGCCAGCTGGGTGTGTTTCCATGCTCCTCTAATGCTCCCAGGTTTGGGGATTTATTTATTTATTTATTTGGAAAATGTAATCTTATAATTAGGAGAGGATTTAAAATAATTCTCAAGTGCTGATACACAGCTCAAAATTAACTTCAAGAAATTCAATCCTTCTCATAATCCACCGGGGCTGCGGGTCGACACATCCCTGATAACTTCTGAAATCTGGAGTTGTGTTTTATAAAATGTTGGTCAAAAAGGTGAATTTGAGGATTTTTAATGAAGTTGGTATTGACTGAACACACACTCAGTATTCAGGTGTTTCAGCAAGGGGCGAATTGGCCTTATTACATTAATTTTAATTATTAAAATTAAATTTTAATGTATTTCATGTATTCAAAATCAGAAATATTAAACCCACCCCAGAAAAAAAAGTGACAGATGAGAAGAAAAAATATGATTAAATCCAAAAGGGATGGATAAGCAACACAAGAAAACTGTTCCTAAAAGTGGGAGTTTTATGAATTAATTGGAGTGTCTTGTGATCGTTTCTCTGCCAGAAAAGGGCATTCGGTGGCAGGAAACAGCTCAAGGATTATGGTAAAAATATCAGGGAGAACAGCTGCTTCCCCAGCCCATGGCTGCACTCCTTGAAATCTCCATTTAAATTAGGGAAGTGGCATCGAGTTGCACAAGCCAGAGCAGCTCCCCCCTCACTCTGCACAAGTTTGAGGAAGGAAATCAGGTCACAACTGCAAAGTTTGAAACCCCAACCGACTGCACCTTTTCTCTGCTAGAGAAAATACTCCTCTTTTCTTTAAATTGTGGATTTTCATTAAAAAAAATAACTCCTTCAGTTTCATCCAGGGAAGTTGAACTTCTGAGCACTGAAACTCCACCTGTGGCTGCAGCAGCAGCAGCTGGGCCTGGAGGAGGCACTTGGGAGAAAACTGGGCTGAGATGGAAGCTCCTGCCCATGCCCTGCAGCCATCAGTCACCCCCACAGCCCAATCCAGGCATCCTGAACTCATCTGGAGGATTGGGAAGTGTTATTCCCAAAAGATCACTGCAAAGTCAGGCAGTAAGAGACCACTGTGCTCTCCAAGAATCCCTCAGTTCTCGTTGTCACCTTGGCAGCTGCAGGGCTGTGACACTGGAAACTGGGGAAGATTTCTTGACTGGAAGGGTGGTCAGGCATGGAAGAGACTCCCCAGGGAAGAGGGGGAAGTGGAAGTCTGGATCCCCATCCCTGGAAGTGTTAAAACACAAGCTGGGGCATTTTGTGATGTGGTTTAGTGGGAATGGGAGCACTCGGTCAAAGGTTGGACTTGATGAGCTTGGAGATCTTTTCCAACCCTAAGGAATTCATGATTCTGTGATTCCATCCCAGGCTGTCACAGAATGGACACGTGCTGGCTTTAAAAAGAAAAAAAAAATCCACCACAAACAGTCCTCAGAGCCAACCCAAGCTGCAAAATCCCATCCCTGGGAGCTGGGAGTGCAGCACAGCCCCAGCATTTCCAGGGACACCTGTCCCAGAAATGACATTACAGTTAAGAAGGGACAGAGCCACTGGCTTTTCCCCTCTCTAAATTATGATTTTGTCCCAGAAATGACATTACAGTTAAGAAGGGACAGAGCCACTGGCTTTTCCCCTCTCTAAATTATGATTTCCAGTTCATCCACAGGGATCACCCCCACAACCTGGGAACAGAAGATCCAGGGCTCCACCAGGTACAACTTTCATTTTGATTATTGGACAAAGCCTTAAAATTGCAGAGATACTTGTACAAACCTCTGACTGTGAGACAGGGGATGGGATTTGCTGCTTTTTTTTCCCTGGAGGAATGAGATCCATTAGCCCCTGTGCTGCCCTCTCTTCCATACTGCATTAGAACCTGATGATCCATTGTAATCAAGTTGACAATGATAAATATAAAGTTCTTTTTATAGAGAAAAAATCCAAGGTGAAATAAAAGGACAAAATCCATCACACTCCCCCTAAAATGGCTGGAAAGGCTCAATGAACCCATCACAGCAAAAACCTCCTGATTTTATTTCACACACAGCTCAGAAAAGGATGATTTTCTTTCCCCTAAATCCTTCCTAGTAGAATAGGAATTGGGAAGAGCCGCTTAACAACTCTCAGATGCCATGGATGAACAGCAAGGCCTGTCACTTGCAGAACAACATATTCCTTGGAGGAGATCATTCCCGAGGTGTGCACGCCCCCACCCACATGCTAATTGCCTCTGAGGGCACCATCTGATCCCAGATCCTGCAGGAATGCTGCTGGTGTGAAGGAAGGGATCAGGAAAATGGAAAATCTAATAAAAGCTACATCCAAAGGAGGCTGAATAAACCTCTGGTAAAGGCCTTACGTAACAGAACTCGTGGCTGAACGGATCTTTCTGCCTGAACTCGAACAAAAAGGAACATTTGCAGCAGGTTTTTCTGTGCAGATAAAAACTGCAAAGAGTTTTTGAGGAGGGGAAAAATGAAATTCACAGATCCAGCAGCAGAACCGCCCCCTGAATCCAGGTGTTTCCAAGTCATGCTGCCCAACACATCAGGAAACCCAGAGAATTTTTATCTGATACCTTCCCCTGTGTACCCAGAGCTTTCCCTGGGATAAGCCTCAGAGAAAACCAACTCTACAACCAGAACAGGCAGGGATATTTCCAGTTCTTTCCCTGGTGAGCAGAGTTAATGCTGATTACCCTGGCTCTTATCACCTACACAACCCTGACCGAGAGGAATTACAGCTTTTCCAAACTATGTGGCTCATTCCAACAGAGGCCAGCCCTCCAGACCAAGCAACCTGTGGGAATTAGATTGCCCGATGCTCAGCAGCTCCTGCCGGAGCATGGGAATGCCGAGTCCCTGGCAAAGCCCCTGCACATGTGCGTGCAGGAAAACAGGAAGTTCAGACAAAGCATTTCCACAGCCAGCAAAGCCGGCTGGGCTGCGCCGGGTGATGTGGGATGGAAAAGGGGGCGCAGCCGCTTGGCACAGCGGGCCGGAGAGACCCGCGGCAGCACGTGGGGGGTGGGGACGCGGCGGGGACGCGGGTGCACAGGGGTTAATTGGCGCGCACACGGGGGGGAACGNGGGCGGCTCATCCCGCCCTAAAAACACCCCCTGACCTCCCGCCCAGCTCCCTCCCACCCTGCCGGCAGCGACATACCCCGGCCGTAACAAAACCTTGTAATAGCAGTGAAAATTGGCCAAAAAAAGCGCGTTAAAATGAGTAAAATCTCCCCTTTTCTGTGCTCGCCCCACAGCAAGGGTCAGGCACAGCCCAGTGAGCCGCAAAGCGCTGGGTTTGAGCAGCCACGATGTCCTAATGGGACATCTCTCCCCTGCAGAAATGCAGCAAGTGTATTTTTATGGCTCAGTTTTAAAATGGGCCCAGGTTGAAAATTGCCTTTTTTTTTTTTTTTTTCTTGACTATAACAACAAGGATTTTGCTGCGGGGAGCTTAATAAGTATCTGTGCTAAACAGGCTCAAAGAGAAATCCAACTGTTATTTAGGGTGTTGAAGGAACTAAAGGAACAATTTCATCAGCCCAGGCTGTAAAAATAAATGCAGAACACAGGAACTGGTTAGAGCAGAGCCAGCAAAGCACGGCATTGCAAAAGAACGTGTCAGGCTGGGGGTGAGGGACACAGCTCCTCCAGCTTCCCATGGAAGCTCCTCAGATGTGGATATTAAATGCCTGTGGAAGGCAGGAATGGAGCTGAGGGCACCAAGGCAGTGATGAATAAGAGGGTGGGAGGAAGAACAGAATGGATGCGAAAATAACGCCAAAGATGGCACTTAAAAATGCAAAAGGGCGCTGAGGATTAGCAGGAATTTCTGCCAGGGACTGAGAAAACACAGAATCATGGAATCATTAACAACAAAAGCCCTCTGAGACCACTGAGTCCAACTGTTCCCCCAGCACTGCCAAGGCCACCGTGTCCCCAAGTGCCACATCCACAGGGCTTTTAAATCCCTCCAGGATGGGGACTCCATCACTGCCCAGGGCAGTTCCAATGCCTGACAACCCTTTCCATGAAGAAATTTTCCACAATATCCAATCTAAACCTCCCTTGGCACAACTTGAGGCCATTCCCTCTGGGTCTGTCCCTGTTCCCTGGGAGCAGAGCTTGACTCCCCTGGCTGTCCCCTCCTGTCAGGGACCTGTGGACAACCAGAAGGTCCCCCCAAGCCTCCTTTTCCCCAGGGTGAGCCCCAAATCTCCCTCATCAGATCTGGGATATAAGAGAGGAAAAGAGGGGTGCACATGCCCTGCACTCAGCACCTGTGCTGTGCTGCAGCTGAACGAGGAATTCCCAATCCAGGGCAGTGCCACCACGCGTGGTCCAGGCAGGAGGAGGACACGTGGCCCGAGGATGAGCCCTGAGCAGGGAAGGGCTGCTCAGCACAGCAGCAAGTGCAGCTATTTTGGGAGTTTGGGGTTTGGCTTTGCTTGACACGATGGAGATGTCGCTGCCTCTGCTCTGCCCTGGCCGGCTGGGAAGTTGTGCTGAAGCCTGGGCACTAATTCTGTGTTCCACAGGGCAGATCTGGAAGTGGAGCTGGGAAAGCAGCTCAGGGCTGATGACAGACTGAGGAGAACTTAACCACAGGTTTAAGAGAGGAGTTTGAGGGTCACAGAGAAAAGAATGTTGCAAAAAAAAAAGACTTTTGATCACGAGAATTTGCTGGTTAAGCATCGGATAGAGATGAGAAGAATCTCCTCCAGAAGATGGATGTGACTTTTCCATGCAGGACCAGGGGCAACAGGAATGCCCTTCTTGTAACCAGCTTATTCCTTTGCATCCCTCCAGTGTGGGGCTGCAAGGGTGAATTAATTAAATCTGCAAGGAGCAATTGGGCTCAAGTGCATTTCTGAAATAAATCTGCAAGGAGCAGTTAGGCTCAGGTGCATTCCTGAATGAATTCTGCAAGGAGCAGTTGGGCTCAGATAGTTCCTGGTTTAACGCTGCGAGGAGCAGTTGGATTTAGGTGGTTCCTGAGCAAAGTGACAAAAAAAAAAAAGTGCTGAATCCCTGACAGTAAAAAAACCAGACTTGATCATAAAGAGGCTTCTAAAATACGATTCTACATGGGAAGTTCTGCCAGAATCAGCTCAGATGAGTCAAGCAAACAGCTTGTTTGTTGTGTTTAATGTACAGGAAGCATCAGGCTGATTACAGACATTAAACACATTCATACATGGCACCGCCGAGCAGCCGCTGTCACCACAGCCGGCGCTTCCCAGCCCTCACAATTCCCAGAGAAACGCCGGGATGACAGCACAGCCGAGCAGGAAACTGAAGGAAAAATCCCAGCAGCGCTTACCTTGTGCAGAGGCAGCACCAGGAAGGCTCCCCCGCCGCTGGCATCCACGATGATGGCCACGAAGCGGGGGTTGACGGCGCAGAAGGAGCTGTCCCAGGTGACGCGCGACACGCGGATGTCGTCGTAGCACTGGTCGTTCTTCACCGCCTGGCCGAAGACGTGCCGGAATTTGCTCTGTCGTACCACCCGCCTCATCGTGTCTGCACGTGGATGCAAAAGGAGAGGGTCAGTCCCAGGGGAAGGATGTCCTGATTGCCCAGGAATCTCCTGGATCAGCACAGGATCTTCTCAGGAGCTCCGCGGCCACGCTTTCGGCAACGCGGAGACACGGATTCGCTCGCTGTTCGTAGAATCGTGGAATGGTTTGGGTTGGAAGAATCCCAGAATGGTTGGGGTGGGAAGGGATCTCTGGAGATCACCCAGTCCAGCACCCAGAGCAGGTGACACGGGAATGCATCCAGGTGGGTTTGGGATTTCTCCAGACAGGGAGACTCCACACGCCCTCCCTGAGTGCCCTCGGCCACCCTCCATGGGAAGAGGCTCTTCCTCATGCTGAGGTGGAGTTCCACATGGTTTAGTTTATGGCCATTGCTCCTCATCCTGTTGTTGGGCACTGCTGGAAGAGTCTGGCACCGTCCTCTTGGCACCAAAGACCTTAAAATTTATCCCATTCCACCCCACCATGGGCAGGGACACCTTCCACTATCCCAGGTTGTTCCAAGCCCCATCCAACCTGGCCTTGGACACTTCCACTTCCACCTTAAGACCTGCCAAATTCTCAGCCAGCTTTGCCTTTTCCTTCTTTTATTAGCTAAAACTTCAGGTTGTTTTGCACCCAACTCCATTTCCAGGGGGCTTTTACTGAATTTGCCAGTTAAGCATTAATTTCCCCACTGTAAATGTGTTCCCTGACTGCAGTAAAGGAAGTTCCTAATCCCAAAAGCAGTTTTTAGACAAGTCTCCACATATTTTCAGGGATAAATCTAGTCTTGGATTGAACTTGTTTACTTTCAAGTCAGACAGGGTCCAGAAGATGTAAATAAAAATGCAAGCTCTCAAAATCCGGTGTTCCTGTGAAGTGGTTCCACATGTTCCCTAGCTTCCAGTTCTTTCTTCTAACTCCAAAATCACCCTAAAAAAATGAGCTTCCTAGGCAGAAAGGAGTAATGGAAACAAGTTAATGATTCCAATTAACTTGGTGTGTCTGTAGCATTTCTTGAGAAAAACTATTTTCAAGAATGCTGGAGTTAGAATAGAGGGAAAGGGAACTGGTGTGGAAAATTCCAGCACCTGGGAGAAGGCACAACACCAGCCTTGGACCAGGGATACAACCTATGGAACCCTCACATCTGGGAAGGGCTTTTCCCATCATCCCAGACTTTCTCCCTCAGAGAAGAGGGAGCAGAAGAGGAACCTCCATACAGCATCTTGCTTTTACATATGGGAAAAATATTTCTGTCCCAGTCTCTAGGGATAGCAAAAAAAAAAAAAAAAAGGGAAAAAATAAAAATAAGCAAAGTCCACCTCCTATCTTCCCTCCCAGAAGGTCCCCAAGCACATGGAGAGGCTGGGAAAAACTGCTCAGTGCCCGGAGCTCCTCGCTCCAGCACGATGCTCCGGAGTGAGAGACTGGGAATGTGGTTCTATCCCAAATCCCTGCAAAATCCCAGGCTGTCTGCTGCCAACGTGATGAAAGCTCGGAGGGCTGGCTGTGACTGCAAAGGCTTTGCAGGGAAGCGCCGAGCGTTGATGGCTGTTTTGTAGTCTGGGAGGTTAAATAAAAAATTAACGGCGACAAAAAGCGGGATAACTGCGGGGAAGCGCTCATCAGAGCCGGGAAATGCCGCGGAATGTGTTTGAAGAGGAGGAAAATGTTCCAATTAACGAAACAGACAGCTCTGCAGTGCAATCCAGTTCCGCAGAGATAAGGGAGAAGGAGCCCAGGAGTTGTTTTCCACCAGAGCTCATTTGGGAGCTGGCACCGGTCACTTCCACACTGGCTCAGCTGCTGGGACAGGGATGCCACTGGAGCCACCAGTGTGCCCAGCCCAGGGGGATTTGGGGACAGTTTTGTGATGGTGACACCTGTCCCAGGCCACCCAACACCTTCACACCCCATGGGCTCCACAGTCATTCCCAGCCATGGAGAGCAAGGAGGGGTGCCCCACAGTACTTTTTCCATACTGATATTTTAAAGATAATTAAGAATGTTTAAGAAAAAATAGGGTTTAAATGCAAAATTTTGGGAAGAATTGAGGTGTTTAAGATGTCCAAGGATAAGAGCTATATGGAAATTGTTAATGAACTTGGGCTCCCTCCCTACTGGAATTGTGTAATGAACTTTCTGCCAACTGTTTCCCTCAGAGCACAAATCAAAGGCCTGCTCCATGCTGGACACACCCCGGAACGTGATGGGAAGTCATAAACCAGGAGCTGCTCTCCAGCTCCAGCCAGCAGGTGAGAGCCCTAAATAAAATCATGGAATGGTTTGGGTGGGAAAGAACCTTAAAACTCATCCAGTTTCACCACGACAGGGTGTCCCATGGGCAGGGACACCTTGCACTGCTCCTATCCCACCTGGCCTTGGACACTTCCAGCACGACCCCAGCCTCACCAAATCATCACAAAGAAATTCAACTCCAAGATACCCAAATGACAAGAAATGCTGAAGTCTCAGGGTTCAGTTAAGACCCATGAGACAAAATGCAGTTCCACACCCAGTTACTGATTTGTGTCGACTCTTTCCCAGCCCTGTCACACGATTCCATCCCGGGGGCTCCTCCCAGAGCTGGGGAGGCTCAGCTGAACCTCTGAGTCCATGGCCAGCTCTGGCCCCCAGCTCCCCACCATTCCAGGTGACCCCAGGCCACCCCCAGGATATTGGGAATGTTCTCCCAAGCCCTGCCTGACACCACTGGAGCTCGTGCCCAGCTCAGCCCTTTCCCACCCCTTGCAGCAAATCCTTCCCATCCTCTGCCTGCACAACTCATCCAGGAGCAGGGAAAAGGCTCCTGCTTTGTGCACCGTGGATTTCCAGGAGTGTTCAGCCCCTGGCAACATTCCCACCCTGCTGTGAATCCAGATTAAAATCAGATTGTTGGGAAGAAGGTAAAGCAAAGGTTTGAACTTGTCATGCTGAGCCAGCACAGCAAATTGCCTGGAATCACATCCCACAGAGCCAGGGAATGGGGCTGCTCCAATGCTGGGAATTCAGATGTGATGGTTACAAAGGATTATTTGTATCACTGGGATAATTGTATCACTTCTTCACTTGATCAATACCAGAACAGCAGGAAAAAATGTTCATTTCAATTATCAGATCCTGGGGATCTGTCACCCCTTCTACTTTCACAGAGGAGAAACTCCCTTTACCCCATGGTGAAACCCTACTACTTCATTTCCCTCATTTTCACCCTTTGATGCAAAGGGTAATCATTCAGTTTTCTATAAATGACTTTTTTAAAAATGCAGAGAGTTCAGATGCCTCCAAAAATACCCTTATTTGTTCCAGAGGGATCTGTTGGAACACACCTTCCCTGCCCTCTTCCCCACCTACAGCTCGTCATCCTTAGCAGGAACTCTCTGATCAACACATGGTGAGCAGCCTCCGAGTGCTCATTTCCATAGCAAAGGGAGTGATTCTTGGCGTTGGATCAGAGCCATTTTGATCTGGCAGCTCTCCAAGGAGAAGGAGGGGGGGATTGTGCTGGTTGTGGTTGGAAGGAGCAGCCACTGCAGCTCTTTCAGCTCACCAGGGAGAGCAGGTGAAAAACCCAGCGAGGAGAGGGGGGAGCCTGAGCACCCCAAAAGAGTCCAAGCCCTGCCACAGACTGTCCCTCAATGGGAAGAGTGTTTAGATTCCTCTTTGCTTCTCAATCCTGCCGTGCAACCACCTCCCCCTCCCTTCTCCTCTTCCTCCTCGTCCATCTCCAAGAAAACCCACAGCTCAGTTTGGCTGCTGCAGGTTCTCTCAGCAGAGCCACGGGCAGGAGCTCCAGCCTTGGCCAATTCATGGTTTGGTTTGGAAGGAACCTGAAAGGTCATCCACGGGCAGGGACACCTCCCAGCCTGGCCTTGGACACTTCCAGGGATCCAGGGGCAGCCACAGCTTTCTCTGGGAAACCTGTGCCAGGGCCCCCCCGCCCTCACAGCCAGGAATTTCCTCCCAGTATCTCCAAATCCACACTCTTCTGTCTTAAAGCCATTCCACCTTGTCCTGTCACTCCATCCTTTATCCAAAGTCCCTCTCCAGCTCTCCTGGAGCACCTTTAGGCACTGGAAGGGGCTCTAAGGTCTCCCTGGAGCCTTCTCTTCTCCAGGTGAACTCTCCCAGCCTGGCTCCAGAGCAGAGGGGCTCCAGCCCTCAGAGCAGCTCCGTGACCTCCCTTGGACCTGCTCTAACAGATCCATGTGGTTTTTGTGCCACTTTTAGGATTATCAGGTGAGACACCAACACCTGAAATGATTCACCCTAAGGAAAGGCTGATTCAGCCTTTATCACACTTGCAAAAGGATGACCTGGGCGGTTCAGGGAACCTTGGGAAGTGACTTTGGAAATACCCAAATGGGTAAGGAAATGTATCCATGGCTAACGGGGCTGTGCTGGGGATTTACTCTTAGGAAGTGGACTTGGAACATGAGCATTAAAAAAGAAGTTAATTAGATCATTATCTATGCTGTAAAACCTTGGCTAAGGAACTCCCTATCCACTTGCTAGACAGAATATATTTTTGGGGGGGTAAAGTGCAAAAATTAGAGGATTTAAAACCTCCTGACTGGGAGCTGAAAGGCCTTTAAATTTTGCCAGAGTTACAACCCTCAGCAAAATTAAAACAGAAGCGTTGGACACCCTGCAAAGGCCTCCACAATAGAAGTGCTGACAGATCTACGGCTGCTGAGCTCCTGGGTCCCGCTCGGCCACACACGGCATCTTGGTGGGGACAGAGCCCTCAAATCTCGGATTTATTCCCTCCCTGAGTGACTTCCAGCTGAATTTTACTAAAACTTTGGGTTCATCTGCCAGTCTGTGCCCTCTGAACGGCCCAGCCCTTGTGGCAGCTTTTGCAAGGACCCTGGGAAGGCTGGATGCTCGCACAGGGATATTTTTCATTCCACTCCTTTCTGATCTCCCATCACGATGTGTCACAAGAGTTACCATGAGTTTGCCCATTTTCCTGTTTATAAAGGATTTATCTGTCTCAAGAATCCAACAGATGGATTTCTGTGGCTTGGGAGGGTTTGCAGGCTGCTTATGCAAGAGGAAACGCATCCTGCTAGGGAACACTTACAGGAAAACCCCCCACTAATGGCAAAATCCTGCTCAGCCCATGTGATTGTGATCCCTTCTGCAAAGGGAGGCATTGGAATAAAAGGCCAGTTGAAGTCAGACAGCCGCAGGCTACTGTTAAGGGGGGTGAGGAGACACAAATCCAGTGGATAGGGAGAGCAGCATTTATAAAAGGTTGGTACTTGGCACTGGAAAAGCTCTTCCTTAAGTGGGAAAAGTCAAGGTGCAGCTGTTGATGGTGAATCCCCAAACTCCCAGTCTGAGCCCTGCTGAGGAGCTTTGGGATAAAGGTCCAGCCTTAATTGTTAAAAAATAAGAAGCAGATTAAGAAAAATAAAAATTAAAATGGTTGGACTTGATGATCTTAAAGGTCTTTTCCAGCCTCAATAATTCCACAGTTCTACAGGCAGTGCCCCAGCAGCAATTATGNCTTTTCCAACCTCAATAATTCCACGGGCAGCAATTATCAATGATGTTATGGGATGGAGGGGGTGCTGGGGTCAGCAGGGACAGGGGATGGTCCCATTGGTGAAACTGCAACCTGGGAAAGCCCAGAGGATTCCCAGGTACCAACTGTGAGGCCCAAGGTCTTCCTGAACAGCTGGGCTGAGCCACTTGGGCCTCATCAGCAAAGCAGCTCTGCACTCAGAGCTGGTTTTATAAAAAAATCTAGGAAGTGTGTCAGAATCCTGAACCCAAACCAGGCTGTGGATGTTCCAACCTGCCCCTGGCATGGAGAGAAGACCCTCTGGGAGCAGGGCTGAGCAGCTGGCCATCACAGAGATAAGCACCAGAGAAAAGCCCACAAGGAATCTGCTAATTGGAGCACTTAGAACATCCTATGGAAGATAAGGCACAGAGGCACACTGGAAGGGAGGACAGAGGCATTCAGAGGGTTTGAGGCCATTAGGACACCACCATCCCCTGGTGCTCCTCATGGCAAGGACAGCTCTGTCCCACCACTGTGGGCCCAAGGGATGGGACTGAGCCCAGAGCTGCCCCCACTGAGAAAGGCACAGAGACCTCCAGGTTATTTCCTAATCACTCCCTTCTGGCATTTTTTCACTCCAGAGCCTTGGTTGTGCAAGCTCTGGGGTTCTTGCTGACCCAGGGCCATGCCCAGGCACAGGGACAGGGACACACACTGCCCTGGGCTCACCTGTTCCAGGGAAATCTTGCCGCCACTGTCACCAGTATGTCACCAGCAAGGCTGGAGGAGGAATCAGTATTAAATGGTTTGGGTTGGAAGGGGCATTAAAGCTCACCCAGTTCCACCCCCTGCCATGGGCAGGGACATCTTCCACTAGCCCAGGTTGCTCCAAGCCCCATCAAACCTGGCCTTGGACTTTCCCAGGGATGGGGCAGCCACAGCTGCTCTGGGCACCCTGGGCCTCACCACCCTCACAGGGAACAATTTCTCCTAATATCTCCTCTAAACCCAGCCTTGTTCAGTTTGGAACCCACTCCCTGTTGTCCTGTCACTCCATGCTCCTGGAGAACTTCACCTCCCGCTCCAAGTATCCATGGAGTCAAAGAACTCAGTCTCGTGATTACAAAGTCTTGCAAGACTTGGGCAAAGAAGGAAGTGGGGGGAGAAACATGTCACGTGGCCACAAAAAGTTCAGCTCACCCCAGAACTTCACATGAAACTCAGCAGAAAAAGGGAACAGCCACAAATGCCTCGATGCAGTTTCTGTGCTTTTGAACACAGTTCTGTTCCCTCTGTGTATCCCTTTTCCAATCAATCCATATCCAGCCCATTGCTGACAGAACTGTTGTTTTCAGCTGTTCAGAGTTATTTAAAACAAAGGTGAACACTACTACAGATGGTCACAATTCCAAAACACATCATATTTGTGTGCAGATTATTTTCAGTCTTTGGTTACTTGAGCCTAGGTTGAGCAAGACCCTGCCATCTGATTTCACTTCATTTTAAAGACAAAAAGCTGGAATATGAACCTAATACTGAAATTTCCAGCTGTTCTACCACTGGCAAGATTCTATTTTGGGATGGGAACCTAAACCACAAACTACCAGGGAATTTGATTATATCTCAACTGGGGAGTCCAGCACATTCAGAAATGTAACACAACCCAAACTTTGAATAAGCTGAAATTTCTGTTCTGGACGAAGCGCAAGGTGTTGGCTGCAACCTGTGAAACACTTGATCCAACTCTGGATTTCAGAGCTGTAACCTGAAATAACCATATGAAAACCTTTAGAATATGAAGAACTCTAAAGTCAGAAGTGCCTGCAGAGCTCAAATCTCCCAGGATCACCAAGAAGGACTCGTTATCTCCTGAGGGTTTACCTGTGTGTGCTTGTCTCACATCTCCCCCCCCCCAGGGTTGTTTGCACTTCAATATTTCCAGGGATAAAATTCATCTTCCTGGGGAATCACCTGGTTGTGGAAGGTGTCCCTGCCCGTGGCAGGGAGGTGGAATGAAACGAGCTTGAAGCTCCCTTCCAAGCCAAACCCTTCTGGGATGATCTTACCACTCCCACACTTTGTCACTATCTCCACATCCAGCATTACATCATTGACCATAATTTGCAGTGACAAAAGGACGCCGCAGTTAAAGTCATTACCCCGAACTGAGAGCGTTGTCTGGCTTCATTTAATCTGTGTCATCTACCAGAAAGGCAGAGCAATGAATGCACACAAAAATCATTACATGAAATAATTCAGCAGGAGCCAGAGCATGATGGGGAACCAGCAAAGGGAGACACCAGCAGGAATGGGAGCTCTGCTGCACTGGAGCAGCAGCCTCCAAACAACCTCTTATTTTGGGTTTAGATCCTTTACAGCATCCTCTGTCAGCTGGAACTAAAGCTGCCCCGCCACACAGGGGATGTTCCCACAGGCTGGGCAAAAAAGGGTATTAAAATGAAAAGAGGAGAGCAAAGTGGAGATAAAAATAAAGGATTGAAGCTCAGGACAAAACCTCATAAAGGGAAGTAACATACAAAACACAGGGCTAAGAGAGCAGGGATTGAACATTCCAGGTGCCTCAGTGCACTCAAATCCAGGCTGGAGCACGGAAGGTGTCAGGGGGTGGAATGGGATGAGCTTTAAGTCCCTTCCAACCCAAACCATTCTGGGATTCTGTGATCCCTGCAGTTCAGCTTCCGCTTTTGCTGCCAGCAGAGACAGTTGCACAGTGGTTGGACACCACAGAAGCTTTTCACTGGATAAGGGAAGGGAAACCTCCCACACACTCCCACCTCCGACGCCGCTGCTCCAGCAGCCGGCCACAGAAGGCCGTGGCCTTTCACATCATCCCCTCCAAAAATCCTTCCTTTCCTTTTCCACTGGAATAAACACCAGAGAAAGCTTCTTTGCACTCTGTATCCCATGCACTGCCAGAGACAGAGCGATATCCTGAACAACAGCCCTGGGAGCTGCAGCCAGAGCCACCACAGCAGCCCCAGGGATGCTCCTGACACCTGTGGGGAGGAGGGAAGGACAGGGCTCAGGACCACGCCGTGATCCCAAGGGAAACACACGCAGGAGAGCCCAGCTCTCCCAGGATTCCAGCAAAGGGAATCCGGTGATAAAATGCTTCTCCCCAGCACTGACCTAGTTCTCTTATCAGAGCTAACAGGGAAGTAGCAATCTGCTGAGAGCTGCTGCCCCAACCCGCTGGATTCCTCTCTCACTCAGAGGTTACATGCCAGCGTTTTCCAGACCATACTCCTGAGATACACTGGAGGCTTTTCTCTTTTTTCTGGGCAAAGGTTGGTGGTTACAAGCAGAAAAAGAGCTGTTCCCCAGCACAGCTTCGTGAAATTCTCACCAAATCGCCACCAGATCCCAGCATTCCCAACCAACCAAGCACCTTTTCCTAACAGAAAAGGTGTTGTCCCTTGTCCAAGGTCCCTCCCCAGCTCTCCTGGAACTCCTATAGGCACTGGAAGGGGCTCTGAGCTCTCCCTGGAGACTTTTCTTCTCCAGGTGAACACCTCCAGCTCTCCCAGCCTGGCTCCAGAGAGGCTCCAGCCCAATCCCCAAAGGAATAGACAAACTGGTTTTTATTTCTCAGTTGCAACATCCCTTGGAAGGGATGAAATAGGAATAAATTCCAAACATTAAAGGTGTTTTAAGACATAAACAGTCTCACAGGTAAAAGGCTGCATGTCCCAGTTCTCCCAGAGCACTGCACCATCAGGGAACCAGGACCTCTGCTCCAAACACCAAATTAACTGGGACACAAATCCCTCCCAACTCCAGAATAAGGCAGAAACAACAGATCAGCACAACCAAGGCTCCCAAAGAGCCTGGCCAAGAGTGAGTCAGACTGACCAAGCCAGGAGCAGCCTTCTCCACATGACCTGGCCTGACCACAGCAGCTCCAAGCTCTGCTGGACCCAGCACAGCTCCCAGACGTGCCGGGAGCCTGCGGAGAAGCCGGAGCTGCCTTGGGAATGTCACCTGGGAGCAGCAGGATGACCAAGTGCAACGGCAGCACCTCATGGATTAACACCACATCTCCTGCTTTAGCAGCAAAGGGATGGGCTGGAGTCCTGGAGAACATCTCAGGTAGAGGTACAGCCCAGAGCAGCGTGGTCCATCACACTGGAATTCCCAGTGGACATGCTCTGCTCCAGAAAGGGACAATGAGGTTGGCTGGCACATCCTGAGCAACACCTTCTTCCACTTCTCAACAACTCCCACCCAACAGGTGAGGCCCCCACACTGAACTGCTTTTAATGTTCTCAAAGTAACCCCAACAATGGTGAATTGTCAAAGACAAGACAACATCCTCACCCCGGGACGTGGGAGGTTCGGGCCGGACAACGGCAACATCTCGGATTTTAATGCAGTACAAACAAGCTGCAAAATTAATCTCAGTGCTCCCAGTTGGAACTGGCGTGTGTTTCTCCACATTTCCATTTGCTGTCCTGCCAGCTCTTCTGGCCAAGCAGCCTATAATTCCAAGAGCACCATTGTCATTCCGTCCTGTTTCCGTAACGTGCAATTTGGAATCAGGGCTGGGGGAGGGAGGACGGGGCCGGAGCAGGCTGAAACTCAAATCCAGATAGTTCAATCTGCTAACTTGATTTTAAATCCCTGTCTCATGGTGCCAATTACAGCCCCCCCAAACATCTGCTTTAGGAGAGGCTTCCAAGTTCAAACACATTTTCTCTGTCCTACAGATGTTCTTTGTCACTGACCTGTCGTGGGGTGACAATGAGGGGACACAACCTGGTGTCAAACAGCACCTTTCTCACTTCTCTGGGCAGGCAAGAAACCAAAAATAAACTTAGGGAAGTGGGTTTAATCTATTAAGGAGCTTTAATAAACATTCTAGGCTGTGAAGACAGATCTCAGATCCAAGAAGTAAAAACATCTCCCTACCTCTGTCCTTGACACCTCCATGGCCCCACGTCCACCCCTGAGCTTCCCTGACAGGGAGAATCACACCCACCCCAAAACTGGGCAAAGGCAGATTCCTTGGGGGATTCTTGGTCCTTCAGCTGGCTGCTCTCAGCTGGAGAACTGGTTTCTAGGGAAGAATTACAGCCTTGATGACCTTTAAGCTTTACTTACCTGTTGGTTTGACAGTCACGTTGCTGCACGTGCAGCCCACGCTTCCAGTCCTTTGGGAATCCCTGTGGCAATTCCAGCAGCTCCAGAGGAGCCCGGCCAAAACAACAGAATTACAGCCAGATAAGCCCAGCTGGTTTTTATGGGAGCTTTCAGAGCACTTAAGAGCACCCTGAGAGGAACAGAAGATGGACGTGGCAAAGCAAGGATACAAAGAACAAAAAGATAACCTTTAGCCCCAAAGAAACATCAGGGAGCCGAGGGAAGCAGGGAGAGATAACCCCAGGGTAGCCTGACCCTAACCAGGGGCACCCACCTTTAACAGCAGCACCTTCAAACACCACACAGAACAAACTGTTCAAGAAAGGAGCAGTTTTCCTGGCAGTGGCCAGGAAAAAGATGCTGGAAGCATAGCAAGACTGAGCTAGAAGAGTTTTGTGCCCACCCTTCAGGCTGTGCTAAAGCAGAATATATTGCAGAGGAATGTCTGGCAACTTGTGTTTGCCTAAGAGCTGGCTCAGGATTCTCTCCTGCCTTGCAAATTGATCTCAGCAGATCCAAAAATTCAAATAAACCTTAAAAAGTATCACTGAAAACTTAAAAAAAAGGAATACACCTCCTGTTCTGAATGAGACAGCTTTGGGCCTCCAGCCTCCAATATATGGTATCATTAATGTAAGTGCTGCAGAAGGGAATCAAGTAAGAAATTAAGAGTTTAAAAGTGTGATAATGGTCATTTATCCACATGTACACATCCCACCATGTGTGCTGGGGCAAATACCTGATGCATGTGTAAAACAACAACTCCACTTAGTAGTACATGCTACAAGTAGTACCTGCTAAAAGTATTCCCAGCCTAGGGCCTGCCAGACCCTGAGGAAAACGTGTCACCTCACATTCCCAGCTTGGAAAGAAGGACACCAATCTGTTTCACACAGGTATGGTGAAAAATGCCAAGGAAATGCCAAGCAGACACCCTGAGTCAGCTGGGAGATGCAGATTCCAGCAGAAAGCAACAAACCATGAGGGTTTTTTAAGTATTTCAAGTGAAAAGGGGAGGAAAAAAAAAGCAACTCCAGGAGGTAATTCCAGCCCTGAGCAGGTGCCTGAGCACTGAGCCTTTGCTGATGACAATCTTCCCTATCAAACCATCATCTGCCCAGCATGGCCAGTTTGCCCAGTTCCCAAGGGACAGGCTGCTTCCTAGGGATTGAGTTTGTTACTGCCTGCTAATCCCTGAGCTGCTAATTACACCCATTATCAGTTTGTCCAGCATCCAGATCTGGCACGATGTAAAATGTCAGGTCCCTGTCAGGTTTACAAACTGGTTTGGGTTAGCAGGGACCTTAAAGCCCATCCCATTCCACCCCTGCCATGGCAGGGACACCTTCCACTCTCCCAGGCTGCTCCAAGCCCTGTCCAGGGACACTTCCAGGGATGGGGCAGCCACAGCTGCTCTGGGCACGCTGTGCCAGGGCCTCCCCACCCTCACAGGGAAGAAATTCTTCCTTAAATCTAAGTCAAATTTCCCCTACTTCAGTTTTTGAGTCCTGTCATAACAGTTCCTGCTGAAGGAATGCTCAGGAATGGGATGCTGCAAAATGTGCTGCTTTAATACTGCAGATTTTGATGTTTATTTGGGAGAAACAATGGGTTTTCAAGGGCTCCGGAACACGGTCTCTATGGCAACTCTATGCAGAACCAGGGGGGAGGGAGGGGAACTTCCCATATCTCCAAATACCCAGAACTGAGTGATCTGAAGTCCATTTTCCAGGGATTACTTAAACCAGGAACTGCATGTGCAATGCACTGCCCAGGTTCATACAGGGATGCAAACAAGGAGTAGTCTCAGGCACACCATTCCCACGGATTTTAGGAAATCCTGCTCAGGCACATCTGCTAAAAATGCAGAAATGGCTGCCTTAATATTCAGCTCAGAAGAATCATTACCTGTGTGCTTGTTCCCACATAGATGGCAGCCAAAATCTGGAAAACCACAGGGAAACCCTGGTCCTTCCTAAGGGGAACACTTGGCCTCAAGCACAGCTCAGCAACACTCCAAGGAGAGCAGTGAGCTCATCTCAGCATCAGGCTGAGCCTTAATCACTTTAAGTCAGATCCCACCACTGGTTTATTTCCATTGCTCTTTCAAATTCAATTATTAAAAAAAGAAAAACAAGACAAACCTAATTATGCTGGGCTGGGAGGGCCCAGCTCAATGTCAGAGTCACTGCAACTTCTCCCACCAAGAGCCAGACCTCAAACGTCATCACAGGCTCACAAAAAGCAGATTAGAGATCACTTACTGTTATCACCAACAAAACATGGACTGAGACAAAGCCAGAGGTGTTGAAGGAGCAAAATGATCATGCTGAAGAAATTGTCCTTTCCCTAGTGCAGGTGATTCTGCCTTGATTCTCCCTCTAAATCATCAGCACAGAGGAGAAATGGCACAAAAGGCCACGTTTTGTCACTTCCAGACCAAAGATTTCTCTTCTATCCACCATGGGCCCATCAGAAACCCTCAAACCCACAGGTTGTCCCCTTTGGAGGCAGCAGCAGATGTTATTTTCTACATTTCTCTGTCAAGTTCCTGACCTACAGAGCAGGATTTTAAAGTTTTCAGGATGTTCCATCCCAAAATCCTCTTCCACTTGAGGAGCACTTTGTGACTCCTTAAGAAGGTGTCTGCTCCAAGGGATCTCCCCTGTCTTCCTGGCATCAGGAATTTCATGGGAGGGGAGTAAAGTAAAATTATCCACTTGCCCAACAGCCACCTTCTACTTTCCAGCTACATCATTACCTCCAGCCATTAATCCTGATTGGATTTATATTCCCTGCACAACCCCACGAACACAACTAATGGCTGGTGATACAACTAATGGCTGGTATATTCCATTAGGATCCTCTCCAGACAATTTGTTCCTCCAAGGACAAGCCCTGCAAAGCTGCCAGTGGAACCTGGGAGCAGCTGAGCAGTTCTGTGTCACGCTGGTATTTCACATGCCTGTGTGTGGTTTGAGATGAGAAAAGCCACAAAAAGTCATGTACTGAACAATTATAACCTCAAAAAGAAACAAATAATCCTTTTTTTTTTTTTTTTTGCACGATTACTCACAGGAGGAAAAGCAGAACAAAGCAATCCTATTAACAGATAAAAAGAAAGGGCCCAGTAAACAATTCCCAACCATACTGGTGGAGCCAACACATCCAGAAAAATGGACTTTCACTTTTGCTTTCCTGAGGCACTCAGCTCAGCCTAAAACCTTTTTCTGCTTCATTTTAACTTGGTGCTCACCACCACCCGCAACTGTGCAGAATGTGACAAAAACTCAGCAGTTCCCAAGCCACCTGCAGCCTGACTCTTCACACCTGGCTCCAGGAGCTGCCTGAACTGAAGCTCCAAGCAGTTTCCAATCACACCAATTTCAGAGTTACCCACCAGAATACGCCAGCCCAAAAATATTAAATGGGGGAGACTACAGGGAGTGAACTAGAAGAGAGCACAGACATTTAATTCTTGTTCCTATGCCCTGCAAAGGCTTAAACTGGGGCACTTCAAATCCTCGGTGAGTTTCTGTTCCAACACATCCTCGGAGAAGGGCTGAGACGATCACGAAAGCCTCAGTAAAACAAAATCAAAACAAACAAAGCCAGACTTTAAAAGTCAAGTGAAAATGTGCCTGTGAGCTTGCCCAAGAGGACATTCCTGGCCCTGGGAGTGGTGCACTGATGACCTCACCGAGCTGCAAACTCAGGCCAGGAAGTGTTTTGCTCGTGTCTTCAGAATAGGAAGCTGGCATCCCGAGGATATTCCTCGGAATCGATCACCAAAAAAAACCCAGGAGCAAAAATTCCCTCCCAGTCACAACGCAACTGGTTTAACGAGCTGTGAATGTTGGACGTGGCCACCACGATGTCACCGAGGGCAGAGCCGGGCACCCTGTGCTGCATCACCCAGGGAAAAGCTGATATTTCCCCCTTCTGCACATTCCTCCTCATTGCCATTAAACTGAATCCCTGCCTTTCGCTTGGAGTGAATCCCAGAAGTGACAGATGCAATAAGCATGAAGATTTCACTCGAAAAAATCCAATGATGTTTGAAAAGACAGCTCAGGAGAAGACAGAGCAATGCCAACAGAGAGCACAAATGCTGATTAAAGCAATCTGGATAAAAGGCTACAAGTGACCATTGACAAATCACTATTATGAAGTGTTGTACTGAAACAAACACCGAGCAAATGCTGCCTGACTTGTCCCCGAGCGTGTCAGGTCTTACTGAAAACACAGAAAAACACACATACCCAAAATAAACAGGCATTGCCACAAAAGTATTTGATCTTCTACCTTTGTGTACACAGTCCTTAGCAAACACCACTATTAGCTGCAGTAAAACCTTCCTGCGAGCACACGGCCATCTGGATTTTTCCCCCCACCTTGAGCAGAAAAGATGATTCAATGCTGGTCATTCAAAGGAAAATGGAATAAACCCTCTCCTGCCTCCCGCACACGACACCCGCTGCTCTCCCCACGTCCAAGCACGCTTCTCCCAGGACACGCTGTGCCAGTTCACACCATTCTCCCACACTCCAGAGCTCCCCTCCTGCGTGCCACAAAGGCGCACAGAGGGAGGGGATGGCGCCAGGTAATTTGGGAACAGCCTGGCCTAAAATTAAAACAAAATCGGGAAATTCAGCAGCGAGCTGAGAAATCGGCTGCAGCCTGGTGTGTTCAGAACATCCCTCTCTGATTTTGCCACCGTCCTTGGTCTTGCTCCAGTAATCCCCACGCACATCTGCACGAACAGACGTGCTCAGACCAACTCCAGCTGCTAAAAAAAACCCCAGCCCTAACGCATATCACTTATCTTCAACAATAAACCTGCTTCCATCGGGTTTACTTTTGTTTCCTGGCATCTTTCACTGCCTTTTTTTTTATTTTCTTCTTTTTTCAGACCTGTCTCCTGTGCATTCAGTCAGTTAAGGCATCACAATGTCCTACAGCTGAAGCTCTGTGTGGTGGTGTCAGACACCTGCCCATGTGTCCAAGATCTTCCCTCGTGCTGTTAACAGAATCAGTGAGAATTCCATAAAGCACAGATATTGACCAACCTTTAAATTTCAGCCTTTGGCATATCACTGTTAAACAATGTGGCTTCCTGCATAGGAAAACAAAGCCCAGGGACATCTGCCCACGCCAAAGGGATATGATGAGATGGTCCTTAAGGTCCTTTCCAACCCAAACCATTCTGGGATCCCCTGGTGATTCCGTGACATGTCACACAGCCCAGGAGCCCACACATCGGCACTGCCTCGAAAGAGCCCCCGGTAACGGCGTGACAAGGACCTGCTCCACAGGAGCCTCCGCAAAACAAACCCAAACCAAACCCCCGTCAGGGCGCTCATCTTTTGTCCTCTGCCATGGTGCACGGCGGGGCCGGGCGCTCCGGGGGCGGCACACGCCGGTGGCACCGAGCGGCTGCTGCATCGCCGGGCAGAAAAGAAGAGAGAAAA
>WEZZ01015901.1:0-45468 GCA_013400585.1 Chloropsis cyanopogon | reverse complement strand
CGTGGGGCGGGGAGAAGCGGTGAGTGACGGCTCGGCCAGCCAATGGCCGCGCGGTTCTCGCCGCCACGCGCGGTCGCGAGCTCTCGGGCCCCGCCCCGCCGCCCCTCCGCGGCGAGTGTGGGGGCGGGAGGTCATGAGGGACCTGAGGGGTCCGCCCTGGGGGACCGGCCATGTCCTCCCTGCGGACCAGTCCTGCCTGCTCCGAGGGACCGGTCATGTCATCCCTGGGGATCAGTCATCTCATGCTAGAGGGATCGATCATGTCATCCCTGAGGCACGGATCGTCTCATCCCTAAGGGACCGATTGTGTCCTCCCTGGGTGGTCGGTCATGTCCTCCCTGAGGGACCCGTCCTGTCCTCCCTGAGGGATCGGCCGTGTCTGCCCTGAGGGACCGATCATATCATCCCTGAGGCACGGATCGTCTCATCCCTGAGGGGCCGGTCATGTCCTCCCTGAGGGACCGATCGTGTCCTCNCGGTCATGTCCTCCCTGAGGGATGGGCCGTGTCCTCCCTGAGGGGCCGGTCATGTCCTCCCTGAGGGACCCGTCGTGTCTTCCCTGAGGGATCGGCCGTGTCCTCCCTGAGGGAACGATCGTGTCTGCCCTGAGGGATCGACTGTGTCTGCCGTGAGGGATCGATCATATCATCCCTGAGGCACGGATCGTCTCATCCCTAAGGGACCGATTGTGTCCTCCCTGGGTGGTCGGTCATGTCCTCCCTGAGGGACCGATCGNACCCCGCTAAGAGCCACACACTTCAACGAGACACCGAGGGCAGGGGTTTGAAACCAGAAGTTCCCCCCGTTGCACTCGCGGTAAAGACGATTTGGGGATGCTGTGCTTTGAGGTGTAAGGTTTGTATCTGTTCTGGCAGGTCAGGCCAGCACTTTGCACACACACCGGGCTGCACACAGGTGACACCGCCGCACTCGGGGCCATCGCGGCCTCAGGGAGCCCGAGGGGCGGGTGAACAACACCCGAGCAGAGCCCACAGCCCTCAGTGTTACCATACATGGCCAAAACCAAAACTCCTCGAGCTTCCTCATCCGTTCGGGCCGACGTTTGCACGTTCATTTGCATGTGGTTTGATGCTTAAGGGAGGGGTGATGTTTCAGGGGAGCATCACCCTTCTAATTTGTCTTCTAATCCTTCAGAATTTGGAGGAATATGCGTCGTGATGAGCTGAGCTAAGAGCCCTCCTCTTCCCCCACGGAGCTGTGACAGGACCATGAATTACACCCTGTGAGTGATAGCTGGTGTTAAAAACCACGGAAAACCTCAGGGAGATACATTTGTCCTGGTCTGACTGTCGCAGCTGGTGGAAACATCAGTAGCTACAGATTAAACAAATGTTATCCTGCATTTATTAACCTTTGACACTAAATGTAACCGCTGATCCAACAAGCGGGAAAGACTCCCTTACCTACTGAGCAACACCTTGATAAAAAAGTGATACACACAGAGATTGGAGTGGCAAGGCTGCACCCTTGCCCGTGAAAACAATTACCCTGAAATTAATCAATAGCTTTTTTCTGAAAGCCAGCCCAGCACAATTACACCACCCTGCTCCCTGAAACAATTCCTTTAAAGAGAATAAAATGAAAGCAGCCTTGGAGCAGAGCTCCAGGTAACCCCAAGTCTAGGGAGTTTAGGTTGTGATTCACATTTTCCACATATATACATGATGTGGTGAAGGTCACAGAATGAGTCACTGATAGAGCTGAGTGTCCTGCCTGCCCATCCTTAATTTATTAGAAGTCTCAAATCTGTGGTGGGGAGGATTAAATTTTATAAAACTGTTATTTTAATCACCTACCAAGCAATGCTTTAGCCTGGACTGGAAAACAAAAATGGAGGCAGCAACACCCAGCACTGCCCAGCGGCTCAGAAGGGGAAGCAAAGAAGATTTTTGGCCTCCAACTGAAAAGAAAGTGACGCACAGAGGACACCAAGTGAAATTCGTCCTGAGAAATCTGATTGAAGCCTAATCCTCTCAAGAGCTGCCTTGGGAAGGGTGGATCCTGCAGAGATGGAAATTCCTTGCTCGACACAGCAGTGGAAGAGTCGCTAAAGATGGACTCAGGTGGAAATAATACCTGTGGAATTTTTACCAGAGCTTCCTAAAACAGCTGGATGGAAACACTCCAAACACCCAGAACCTGTCTGGGATTAACGAGCTGTTTAGATCACAAAGTGATGAAGAAATTACAGGAATTCTAGGCTGAATTCTCCCACAAACCGAAGAAACAGCTCAGGTTTTACATGTGCTCTTTGGTTCTGCTGTAACCACTAATTTTCATCACTTCAGATGAGTAAAACCACCCTAACAAACAATTTAAATGTTATCCACAGTGCCGCAAGCCAAGCAACTTGTCAAAATATGCCACAAATCCTAATTTTTCTGAGGAAAAAACACCAAACCCTTACAGCTACAAGGAGAAACACACCAAGGTTTGCCCCATTTTACCAGCACCTGGTTAGCACATATTGCAGAAATTCAGGATTTATTTAAAAATCCACTTTTAGCCACCCCACATATTTTCCCCTCAGCTACATCACTGCAGGATTGCTGCAAACTATCTCCCAGCCTTTATACGGAAACTGCACCGTGGCTACAGACTCCACCTCTGAAACTTATGTCAGCTGCTAAATTTAGCCTCCTGCAAGCATGCATCAATTCCATCCCTGCAACAAATCCCCCTGCTTTGCTCCTGGGGTGAGCCTGATGTGCTCCACAGGGACCACGCCAGGTGTGTCCCACAGCCTTCCCCACCGAGGCCACGTTTGTACTTGGAGGAAGTAAAGAAACACCTTATTTTGGAGAAATTTTGATTAATTTCTTCAGTTTGGTGTCTCTGAGCCATCCCCAAAAGGGTGACAAACCCCATTTTTGGAACCAGTAAAGTCACAGGAGGGATGAATTTGCCTCGAACGTTTCATTTTGCTGAAATCCTCATTGCTAAATATATTCTGAATGGAGTGAAATGGCTTAGGGAGGGTTTAGAGAGATCAGCCATTTAAAGTCCTGTTATTTTGCAGCTTAACTTCTAAATCAAGCAAAATATGCCAGACAGGACAGTCTTGAACCCTGGCTTTGCAGGTATCCAAGTTATGCAGCTTTTCAAGGTCTTTTATGTCCCTATTTATCTATTTATTTCCTGAAGCCTTTTGATTTATTATTATTATCATATTTATTTTATAATAATATTTATTTACCAGGAAGTACTAGTTTCTCCCACATGAAATTTGAATATTTTGACATTTCTTCTTCTATGGCTTCCATAGTTTAGGGATCCCATCAAGGCCAGGCCCAGCACCATAGGGAAGAGCTGCTCCTGCTGAAATCAGGAATATGATCTTGCCTTTCACTGAACATTATTGGAATTTAGTGATTTTTAGTGCAGGGAAATGTTCCCTGCTCATAGCAGTGGGTTGGAATAAGATGGCCTTTAAACCCAAACCATTCTGGGAATCTGGGATTCTCTGAAATCTGAGCTGATTGCAGCGACAAACCCTCCCCACTCCACTTTCTCTCTGTGGAATTACATTTATTCTCAGCATTAATTGACTTTCTCTGCCTTGATTCCTCCATGTCCATGGGCATGGAGCGACTGCCAGGGGCAGCTTTATGAAACCACTCCCAATCCTGGTTTTTAAGAGACGTTTCCATGATCATCAACTGTTGAGCAGCTGCCAAGATGAAATTGTTCTCAGAGCCACCAGGAAAGGGCTCTGGATAATGGAAAATCGATTCTGTCTCTGGCTGGGAGGGTGTGCTCTGCCCAGGGAAGCGTTCCCCAGCTCCTGCAAAGGGTTTGTCTGGGGAGACAGGGAGAGCAAAATCCCTTTGGGCTGGCCTTATTCAACCCTTGGCCAGAAAGGGGAGCTGTGGAATTAGGGAATGAAGACAAGGAGAGCAAAATGTTCCATCAGATGCTTCAAAACAACAGCCAGGAAGGGAGAAGTGTCTGAGTGAGGCAGCAAGGGAAGAGGAAAACATGGATTAAAGGGCAGGGTTGGGAACCAGCACCCCTGAGCTTTATTCCCAGCTCTGTGTGACGTGGAACCATCACTGTGCTACTTCCAGAGCCCAGAACTGGGGTCACTCACACCCCCCTCCCCAAAGGGTGATAAAATCCTCTGTGGTGAGTGAGGGCCTGTGCTGACATGGCCTGGAAGGGCTGGAGGGTGCTGGAGATGGATAAGGAGGGAGTGAACATCAGGCCAGGATGTGCATTAATAATTGATGCTATTGTTATTAATGATTTACAATAGATTTCATCCAGCACATCTATTACTGCATCTCCCCACTCTCACACCTTTTGTGCAGCAACATCGGTGTCAGACACATCCCTCCCAACTCAGCTGGAAGAAAGGCATCAAAAAAATGAGCTTTTACAGCAAAAAGAAACCTCTAATTTCAAGCTAATCTATTTCCTCATGTATTTTTCTCCATCATTAGACAGGGTTGTGAAATATATTTTCATTTCTTTTCTATTTCTGCAGGGAAGGGGAGGTAGGTCCCAATACCTAATTAAAATGTTGGGCCACCAAATAAACCCAAAGCAATTGCTTGCAACAGATGGGATTTCCTTTGTTGCTGTCTCTGGATGATTAACGAGGAGGAGAGAGACAAGAAAGCAGAACTGAAAAAAAGAAAAAAAAAAAGGCAGAAAAAAAAAAAAGCAAGCTGTATTTTATTTACAACATGAATATCCTGGGATTGACAATTCCTATCATCCTGAACAGCAGTAAAAAAGTCAGGCAGGCAGGGAAGGAGCCAGGGCTGGGTGCTGGGGGTCCTGGGCACTGCTCACAGAGCCTCACTATTCAAGCACTTTGGAATTCTTTTGCCATCTCCTTCTGTTTCTCTCCCTGCTGTCTAGGATCAGGTTGGAGCAAAGGTGCTGGAAAAATCAGAGATATAAGAAAGGAAACACATAAGGGTAAATCCAGGTGAGGTGTCTGTGTTTGAGATTTGGGAAGATCAGTGTTTAACCCAGCTTTTAAAACCCCGACAGACTGTCATGGATAGAGCAAAAAGGAAGCTGCTCCTGCTCTTCCTCCTGCTCCAGTGGAGGTGTCCCTGCCCGTGCAGGGGTGGAACGAGATGGGCTCTGAGGTCCCTCCCAACCCGAATTCCGTGAGTCTGCGATTTTTTATTGCAACATTTCCACAGTTCAGCACTGAAATATTGTCACAACCTTCTGGAGAACAAGGAGGTAAAAATGTGTCAGGAAGGATTGGCCTGCAGCTGGTATTGCTTTGGAGAGGGAGCTGATTCCTTGTATCCCTCCTCACTCACTCCCTTCTTCTGCCACACCTATTCCATCCACCTGCTCCTTCATCCCGGGAAGGATGAGCTGATCAAACACCCCAGTGCCCGGTGGGGCTGAGGGGAATGCTCCAGCGACTCCAGACCTCCCTCTCCAGGAGCGTGGAGATCCACGCTCACACACCACCACCCTGCTCCCTGCTCTGAGCCTGGCAGCGCTCGCAGTGACAAATATCCCCCACCTCTGTTTCTTTACATCGTGCACTGTGTCCCCAGCTGCTTCCCGAGAGCACAGGAGCTGTTTGCCATCCCCGCAGGGGTTTTGTCAGCCCCGACACGCACAAACTGTGGCACGTTCACGCTCCGGCTCTGTCGCGACAGTAACCGATCACACCTATTTTTTGAGCAAACTCAGTTCAAAGCCACCACAGATTTCCTGTGCCTTAAAACACTTATTTTCCCTTATAAGGAAATGCACAATTGCAGATTGTCACTGAACAGAAGATGGGAGTTAAGCAGCGTGGGTCGGGTGGCTCCTTGTGGGATTCAAACTCTCACACAAACACTCATTTCTGTCCCTCCTATTTTTGCAGAACTGCCGTTTTACCAGGAAAATTTCAACAGAGTTCACTACTCCATATTTTTTTTCAGTGAAAGAGTTTCCAAGTTGATGTCATTCTCCTGAATGGCTTATTCAGTGAAGTCACAGTGCAGGAGGAAAAGAACTTAGAGAAAATAATGCTGCTTTTTTATAGCTAAAATAAAATTATATTGGCTCACCCAGTGCCTGGAGAAATAGAGGCAAATAATCCCACATGGCAGTGGGAGGATGCATCCTATGGACACCGTAGCTGCTGTGAGAAGCAGTAAATTGTACTTATTCCTACACAGGAGTCTGACAAAAATCTTTCCCCAGAACAGTTTCACTGCACGAAGGGCTTGGAACCAGCACCTGATTCCCATCGTGCTCCTTGGGAGACTCCGTGTGCCCTGAGCACATCCCGCCTGTCACCCGGCTGTTCCCGGCAGCTGCTTCCCATCCACGGCAGTGTTCCCAGCTGCCCTGGAACAGCGACCTCCAGGACCCCCCAGCCCCTCGGCAGAGCCGGACCCCTCACTCCTCACCTTTTCTGGGCGCTGGCGCTGCTGCCGTCCCCTCCGACGCCTTGGGCTTTTCGAAGGTTTTCTTGGCATCGGCAACTTTAAGCACATTCTCATCCTCCTGGCTCTGCCTCCCCTTCCGCCCCGGCTCCTCCGAGCCCCCTCCTCCCGCAGTCCTGCCTCCAGGGAGCAGCTCCGTGCCCGCCGCTGCCCGCTGCTCCCTGCCGGCCTTGGCCTCATCGCCGAGGGGCTCCAGCAGCGCCTCCGTCAGCGCCACAGCCTTGCTCATACTCAGAGCCAGGCTCTCCTTGCTGTGGGTCCGGACAGGGGGGGCCGGGGGGGTTCTTCTCGGGATGTAGGAGTCCAGTTCATCAGCTTCACCTCCGAGCTGCTCCCTGCTGTCCGGGAGCTGGCTGCTGCTCTGTCTTGAAAGCTTCCCGGTGTCTCTGGCCACCGAGGGATAATTTGTGACCGCAGGGACCATTCTCTCGAGGCTCTTCACTACCTGCTGGTCTGGCTCGGGCTTCCTGGCCGGATCCTCCTCTCCAGCCTGGCCGTTCTGGCACAGGTCAATTGTTCCATCGGGCTGGGGGGTGAAGCTCCGTGCCTGCCTCAGGCTCTCGGCTGCCTTGCTGCTGTCCCTGGGGATGTAGGGGACAGGTGTGCCTGCCTCCTTGCTTTGCAGGATGTAGTCCATGAGGATGGCGTTGCGCTCGAAGCTGTCAGACCTGACGGGCACGGTCGGCTTGTTCCCCTCCGAGGGGCCCTTGGGGCTCAGTTTGGTCACTTGCCTGCCCTCCACGCTGCTTTCCGAGTCCGAGCGGCTCATCTGCCTCCTCAGGACTCTTTCCAAGGAGTTGAGCCTGCTGAGGCTCGGGCTTGCCACATTCCCATCCCCTGCATAGTCCTCCTGAATCAAGAGTAGCGTGTCCTCTGTCTCTTCCCATTCCTCCTCAGGTTCTGTTTCTGCCTCCTGGATCAGGCGCCGGTACTCGCTCTCCTCCAGCCTGTAGACCACCGGCCTCACCGTCCTGCCCGTGCCCACCCGCCTGGGCACCACCTCCAGCTCGAACACCTTTGGAGGGGCTTCTCCCTCCCGCCCTCTCCTGCACCCTTTGGACACGGGATGCTCTTCCAGGCACAGCTCCCCTGCCGGTCCCCACTGCCCTCTCTGCCCGCTGCTGCTCATCTCCGACCTCTTGGCAGGGCCTGCGGTGTCGCTCCGCAGGTCGGGGCGGTCCGCCCGCTCCCGGCTGTGTCCCAGGCCCTCCTGGCTGAGCTGCAGCAGTGGATAATCCTCACAGGTCCCTGCAGAGTCTCCCCGGGAAGCTGGGCAGTCTCTCCCCCTCGCCTTACTTGTGTCATCCCGTAGATATCCACGGTACTGCCAGGTGGAGGAGGCTTCCATGGCCGGGAGCTCGGTCACTCTAATTCCTGGTTCCAAACGCTTTGGGACTGGCCAGCCAAGATTTTTCCCACCTTGGGTCTCGGCGGGCTTTCAGCACCGCCTCCTCCTCGCTCTGCTCTGGGAGACGGCGGCACTTGGAAGCGTCGGAGCCTGGGTCATGTGAACCGGCGTTCTTGGCCTCATGGCCAGCGGAGAGGAACATCCCATTGGCACGACAGAGCCCGTGCTCTGCCATTCCTGACACCACACCCAGCACAGCTGATGCCACGCTAGTCCCTACCCAAACACATCCCACCTGGAGGACTGGAAAAACCCCCTCCAGCTGCTATTTGCTGGTCCATGGCACTTCACAGTCAGGACTTGCTTCCCATCTGCATCCTTCTCCAGGGATTCTCCTCTTTCCCCAACCTACTCCAGCAACAGCTCCCCACAGTCCTGTGCAGCAATCCCAGCTTGCCTCCAATTTCGCTGCTTCCAGAGGGATTTACTGCCAGGCTGTCTGGGCAGAATCACCTCTGTCAGCTCCTCGTGGGTTTCATGGAGAGATGGAAACCCGCATCCGTGTCCCTGGCACTGTTCCCTCCTCCCTGCCCCGCGCCCGTCGGACGCAGAGCGGCTCCCCCAGTGCTCCTTCCTTGGAAGCAGCTCTCAGCCTTGGGCTGTGTCCCAGACTTTGAGGGAGAGATGCTGCCTGCACAGAGCGCGCGGGGCAGAGCCGGAGCGGCTGGAATGATCCGCAGGAATACGTTATGGCACAGGGAATTGCTGTGACAGAGACCGGCTGCCCGAGATAAACACGGGAGCCCGACGGCAGCCTCAGACACAGCTTTCCCTGCGGAGACTCCGAAACACAACTTATCAAAAATTCCGATTAACGCACCGGGCACTTCTCTAAATAACCCTCTGGGCAGAACGTTCCTCCCTTTGGATAACGCTCTGGATGGTGGTGGAGCCAGAGAGCTGGAGGGCTCTAATCCGTTTGTACACAGCTGGGATGCTTGGCATTGCAGCGAGCGCAGCTCCCAGCCCAGCCACTGCCCCTGTGCTTTGCCTTTTATGGTTCCCCGAGGCAGGATGCAGGAAAACACCTAGATCATCCCAAAAGAGGTGCCTGTACAGGCACCTCTGGGGCGTTGGGGCTGAGTTACCCCAGTGTCACCTAAAGAGTTGGCAAACAGAACCTGGCCCCAACCCAAAGGCATCCCCTGATATTCCATGAGGCTGGAAAATCCTGCAGGGTCTCATCCAGAGACGTCAGGACGCAGGCAGCCTCTGAGCACCACAGACACACAGCAGCTGCGTGGGTGACACCTGGACCATGGTCATGATGCCACTACCTCATCCTGTGTCCCGTGACAGGATGGAATCAGGAGTGAATCCCGGCCACTGCCGAGGGGAAGGAGTGAGGGATGAGGGTTATCCCAGCCCTTATCGGCCTGGAGCCAGCCAGGCCCCTCGCTGGGACTGTTCTTTATCAGTGCATGTTGCAGAGCTGCTCTGCACAGACAAAACCCCGTTTGTTTCCACTGGAGGTCTTAAATCTCTGCCGAGCCTGCCCAGAGCAAACAACCAATTCCCAGTGGGATCAGAGCTGGTGGCCGGGCTCCTGCTGCTCCTGCCAACACCAGCAGCAGGAGAAGCTGCCAGCAGCAGTCCTGACAGGTAGAGAAATGCTGAGCAAGGTGTGCTGGCAGGTGCAGGAGTGAGGAATTTCACAGCCAAGTCACTTCTCCTGTGGGATGAACTCACTCAATGTTGGCACTGTGACCTGATCAATAATTCTGGGTGTTCCCCTTGAGCCCTCATGGCAAAACCAAATTCCTTCTGGGCTTCTCACAAACCCTCATGATTTGGGGATATCATGGTGGTTTGGGCTTGTCCTGTGTGGGGACTGCAGACCCCAGGGTTGGTGTGGAAGGGGCACAATGTCCTGGGACCTGCCCTGGGCATTGCGGCCCGTGTTCTAGGGAGCTGCTCGGAGCTCTGACACGGCACCAATGTGGTTCTGCTGCTGAACCCTCTGCATAAAAGGAAATGGCAGCTGCTGCAGCATTGCTGCTGCCCCATCCTTCAAACAGAGGGAGGAAGAGACTTTTAGGGAATACGCACCGAGGCCGGAGCAAACCTGACCGGCAGCACAGCTCGGCCTGTGCCCGCTGCAGGAACCGGCTCCCCTGGCCTTGGCAGCACCGACTCACAGCTACTGCTTAGAAAAATATTTACATTTCCACCTTTCCCCAGGCCAGAGTGGCTGTTCAGCCACAGCCCAGCAGGAACGGACACAGAGGCATCATCCTGGGGCTGCAGGCAGCTGAGAACCACTGCCAGACAGCAGCTGTGGAAATGCAGCCACAGCCCCCGGAGTCCTTCCTGCAGCTTCTCTGTGTGCTACAATCAGCCTCACCCTCCTGCCAAACCTCATCTTTTTACCCAAAACCACCATTAAAATACCTGCTCACCACCCCAGCTCCACATGGAACTGGGAAATGCTGGCAGGGAACCACCAGAGGGTCCTTGGGGAGATCAGCTTTGGAGCACCTGCAGCTCCTCCATGGGGGAGAGATGAGGGGCACAGCTGGACCCTGCACCTTGCCACACCCAGTTCCCAGCCAGGAGGGCACCCAGTGCCAGGCTGCCCCTGCCCACGGCAGCTCCAGGCTCAGGCACCTCCTCTGGTCAGCGAGGCTATAAATAAACCCTCTCCAGTCACTGGAGAGAACTTGTGTTGCTCCAGATGTTGCCTGGTTTTGCCATGGCAACATCACAACAGGATGTAACATTGGGCTGTGAGGAACCGCTCCGAAAAGGACCAATTTCCAATCCTAACAAGAACAAAAAACCAGCCAGGGGCTCACCGGCAGCCTGGGCTGGCTCCAGCCATTCCACAGTCCCATCTTGTGGTTCCCCATATCCAACTCACACCCACTTCTGGAGCCAGGAACGGCTCCGTGGGGAGGCTCCATCTTCAGGGAGCTGAACTGAGCAGGGAGTGATGTCTCTGTGACCCAGCCAAGGGATGTGTGAGTTAAATGAGCCAACAGCAAACACTGACCCCAAAATGGTGCTGGCTGAGGGGCAGGCTGTGCTCCAGGATCCCAAACACCAGCAGGAAGCTGCTCTTCCCAATCCAGAGCTCAGGGGCTCCCAGCCCAGCAGAGTTAACCCCGGGGTGTACAAGCCCCACACAGCCCCTGCTCCGGCTGCTTTCCCTCCTGTGCCATCGTGTCAGCAAACCTGGGGAACTCCAGGAGGCCTTGTCCCTCTGCCAAGTGCTCCGTGCTGGGCTCCTGGATGAGGGACAGATCTCCTTCCAGCTCCCGGTGCCTCAGCTCCTGCAGCAGCACCGGCCCAGGCTGTGCCAGAGCTGCTCCCACACCTGGAGATCCATCCCTCCCCCGGGGATATCCTCAGGTGGAGGAGACCCCAAAACCGAGCCCTGGCAGCCAGGGCAGTGCCCTCCATCATTTGCAGATGATTTCCCCCGCCAGGGAGCTGCTGTCCATGCGAGCCCCTGTGGGAGCTCCTGGGCTTCCACACCTGGCATGTGGCTCTGCTGAGGAGACCAGCACAGGCCTGTGGAATCCCACAGCCCACGTGTCTGTGGCAGCATCAAGGCCCTCTCCTGGTGGGATTTTCCAGGCTCGGCAAGGTGCAGGTGTCACTTTTCCATGTGCCACTGCTCCACTGCTGCCATCCTTTCTGGAAGGTGAGCGGCTTCTCCTGAACCCAGTCTGGGGTCTCTGAAGAAACCAGGTGGAGAATGACTGATTTCCATCCTGTTCTTCTGGATCCAGCCTTCAGGAACATCAGAAAACAGCCAGGACCCAAAAATGAGGGAAGCAGAGCCAGGATAGATGGGGAATGATAACAGAGGGCAGGCAGTGGCTCCTGTGATATGTCCCATTTCTTCCTTTTCTTTCCACCCCTTCAGCATCTGCTCCTTCCCCACCTCCAAACAAAGCTACAAAATTCATTTGTAAAAGGAAAAAAAGTTTATTTATTTTTCATCACAAGAAGAACATAAAATATCCAGGACATTTTTACAAACAAAAGTAAAAAAAAAAAAAGTGCATGATGCATCCCTCCCGCGGGCATACAGTACAAAAATCCTGCAGATTTCCATATAAAACTGGGATAAGAAATACCATGGAATAAAGGAACGTTGTTATGGAGTACAGCAATGCACAGGAACTGCTCCAGTCACTCACCCCCTCCTCAGGGACTGACCGGGACTGTCCCCACCGCTCCGGCCGGGGCTCGGTGACACGGCCGGGACAAACCCCGCCGGCACGGGAAGGGCCCCGGGAGGTCGGGGCCACACCGAGCGACACCACCCGCACCGGGAATAAGGTGTCGGTTTGTGCATTTCAGGATTTCTGGCAGGACGGGACAGGGTTTGGGTCTGCCGAGCAAAGCGTGGTGGGTGATGGGATGTGTCCCTGCACACCCCGCCCGCGTTCCGGCAACGATGCATAGATAAATGGGATAAATGGGATAAACGGGATAAACGGGGACACCGGGAGCAGCCGCAGGCAGCGCGGCTGCCACGGAGCCCTTCGGTTCTGCCATGCCCAGAGCAGAGGGAAGCGGTAGCAGGTGAGCAGAGCCGAGCTCGGCGGGGACAGGAGGGCAGGGCAGGAGGAGGGACGGCCTCACTGCCGCCGGGAACACCAAAAGCACCAAAAACTCCCCAGAGAACAGCAAACAGCAGAGTCCAACAGCTCAGCAGATACACAGTGTTTGTAAACTATGAGTAAGGCACTCATCGTAAGGACACGTACGACACGTGGGGAGGACGAGCACATCAACCTTGTCATGCAACAAACCCGACGGGACGGGGGAGGTTTGGCTACAACCCCCCGGGAATGGCACCGCGGAGCCTCCGGAGCAGCTCCCACCAAGCCGTGTCCGCATCCCGAGCACGCAGGGAGGGAGCCCCGAGCCCGGAGCGAAGCCTGGGGCTGATCCGGCCAGAGCCAGGCGGGAGCAGAGCAGGGCAAGGCGGAGGGGGCCGAGCTGAGCCCCGAGCGCGGCGGGTTGGACGCGGCAGAACTCGGCAGGCACTCGAGAAACAGGAAGGAAATCAGATGCTCGCTCGTATCAGTTCACAGAATTTTCGAAACTCATTTAAAATAGTCCCCAGCACCTCTTCCCTCAGCCAGGCAGTGATGGGAAGGGTCGGCAGCACACAGAGAACAATAAACTCTGGGCGGCCCTGGCGAGCTGAGGGTGACGCTGGAATTGCCCCGGGCAGGGGACCTGAGGTTTCCCAGGTGCTGCTCCGACCCTGCGGCACCCAACAGCCCCGGGGCCTCCCGTTCGCCCCTTCCCAAATCTGAATCCGGGTGCAAAGGAGGATAAAGATGATCCAAACACAGGGAATGGATCCGGCCGTGGCTTGTGGGGTTTCATCCTGCCCTGAGCACGACCCAGCGCTGCCTCAGCCCAGACAAGCAGAGGCTCCTGCAAAGCTTCCCTCCCAGAGCAGCTTCTGCTCCACACCAGCTCTCCTGGGTGGAACAAGTGCAAATCAAACTCAGACTCTTCCAGGAGGGACAATTATTCACTGATTGCCTGTCCCTACAATTCCTCACACAAATGAAACATGCAGGATCTTATGCTTAAGGGGAAAAAGGGAACTCCAGGCATTTAGGGCAGGAAAATGCACAGCTCCCTTCCTTGAGACACTGGATTTTCAATCAGTACAGTTCAGAGCAGCTGCTGCAGCCTGGCTCTGCCCCACCTCAGAGGGGAGTTGCAAGAAAGCCTTTCCATGGGGATTTTAAAATGTGGGAATACTCACACTCACAGCCAGGGTGAGCAAATCCACCTCTCTGAGCCCCCAAATTTACTCCAAAACATCACCCAAAGGCACAAGGCCTCAGATGGGACAGGGGCACCGAGGTTTGGAGCACATCCCCTGCTCACTCCCAAGCTCTTCCCTCTGGACTCAGCGAGGGCTCGCTTGGAGCAGCTCTTGACCAGGCTGGTTGCCAAAAATACTCACAGAAAACGTGCACTCCCTATGGAATCCAAGCACCAGCCCTGGCAGGAGGGGTAACACTGGACTGAGAGCAGGGACAGCCCCTGGCTGCCCACATTTCCTCCAACATCCCTCTCCCCAGAGCGTGCCCGCGTTTCTGCTCCCCCCAGCAGGGCTCACGTGGCTCTCACACACAGCCCTGCGAGCTCTGGGACAGGCCCAGCCTGGCTGTGGCTCTGGGGCCTCACCACAAACAACACCAGGACTCCTCCAGCAGCTCCCCGGGCACAGGGACCATCCTACAAAACCAACAGCACAACCACAAAAGACACTCTGTCACCTACCGGGGCTCCAGGACAGCCACCCCTCCTCGGCCACCTCATGCCACCCACAGCCCAGTGACAGAGGGTCCCCAGAGCACCCACGACACCGACACAGCTTCACATCACGAGGGTCCACAGCAACCACTGCCAGGCTCTGTCAGCACTGGGACAACACCGACCACGACGACAGCAAAACACCCCAAGAACACAACACCTGTGACAACAGCCAGGGTGGCACCGGGTCACAGCGTCCCCACGGACACAGCTCAGCACTCTGTCACCTCCCAGCCACGGCCTGGGGATGCCTCTGTGCCCACATTCCTCAAGGCCTTAACAGCTAAGGGAATTCCTTCAAACAACAGCAAGAATTCTGGGAAAAGCCTTTGGGATAAAAGCCCCAAACAACAAACCAGGATGAAAAGCCAGCGAGAACAGAGGTAGTGTGCGTGTCACCATTTTAAGGATTTTCCACAAGTGCCCTGTTTAAACAGAGACTTGTGTTTGTTCTGTAAAAAAAAAAAGTTATGAATAATTATTTTCAGTCTTTGAAACAGAATATTTCAGCATTTTAGATATAGATAGAGATACAAATATCTATCCATAACCACACACAAATCCACATTATTACACTTGGCAAACAGTACTAGAAGAGCATCCTGCAGGACAACAGGCAAGTCACACACCAAGTCTTCCTCTAAGCCATGCAACACATTTTATTTCCCTTGTGCCCTTCACTGTGACCCATCGTGGCTCTTTCCTCCTCTCTCGGAGCACAAAGAGGGGACGAGGAGCTGGCACCAGATGAGCAGCTGCAAGCCAGATGATAAAACAGCACTGGTGTAACGAATAAATGCTGCAAACCCCCAAAATCCAGCCCCCTCCTCCCCCTGCAAGCCATCAACTCTTGCCCATCCAAAGCGTGTTCTTCAAGCTCCCAGCCAGAGGCTTCACCCCGGGCTTGGAGGCGCCGTCGGCGCTCCTCAGCAGGGGCTCACAGAGCACGGAGCCCTCGCTGGACACGGCCTCCTTGGAGTCCGTGATGGTGGCCACGTCCACGTCACTCGACAAGTCCTCGGAGGACAGGTTAAGACATCCCAGCTTGGCGAGGGAATTGGACCTTTTCAGGGGTGAGGACACGGTGAGGCCGGCCAGGCGCAGCCTGGTCTCGATCTCCTGCGTGCGCTGCTTCACCAGCCCGGGCTTGCCCCGCACGCTGTGGATGCTGTCGCTGCTGGAGCTCCGGGTCAGGTTGGAGCTGCGGGACGAGGAGGGGGTGTAGCAGATGGTCTTCAGGAAGTCCTTGGTGAAGCTGCTCGTGTGCTCCAGGCGGCACCCAGCTGGTGTGGAGGTTTTCTGGGAGATCCCCTCCAGGACACGCTTCACCCCCAGCTTCTCCATGTCGGCGTCTCCAGGCACCAGTGAGACCGGTGTCAGGAGAGGCACAAGGCCAGGATGGGACATCAAGTCCTCGCTTTCCTCCTCGATGCTGGAGTCCACCCTGCCCAGGGGGCTGTCCCGGAGCAGCGCCGAGGTGTCCGAGGGCAGGCTCTTGAGGCGCTCCAGCTCTTTGGTGTGCTTCCTGACCAATCCTGCTTTCTGCAGCTGCAGCAGCGACTCCTGGTGCTGCATCAAGTAACTGTTGGAGCTCGGCTTTTCCAAGTCTTTGCTGAACAACAGGTACTTCAGGTCCTTGGTAGGTCTGGGGTCCTTTCTGGCCAGAGACTCTTCCCTCACCACCTCCGAGTGAAGGAGGCTCCTCTCACAGTGGGAGTTCCTCCTGGGCAGCAGAGTTTTTTCGGGGGTTTTTGGCGCATCCTTCCCTCTCTCCAAAAGGCCGCAGGGCTGATCCAGTGACCTGCACGTGCCAGCCTCCACAGCCCCGGCTCCTGGCACCACACGGAGCGGAGCCTCGCTATGTTTAGTCCTGCCAGGCTCCTCGGGGGGTGCCCTGCTGGGCAGGTGCTCCATCAGGTGGGACAGGAGGGGGGGCTGGGTGCAGATGGTGCCGCTGCGCCGCGCGGCGCCGAGCCGCTCGCACTGCTCCCCGAAGGAGTCGGGGGCCAGGCCCGCTGAGGAGTACATGCAGTCGGTGCAGGACTGGTAGGAAGGCTTCACCTTGCTGAGGATCCCGAACACGGCGTCGCGCTGCAGGAGAGAAAACAGGGAAAGATCAACGAGCACGGAACAGACACCAGCACAGCCCACAAGGTGTGGGACAGCCAAAGAGATCTGGAACAAAGCCCATTCCCACCTCGGGCCCTGCAGCAGGAACTAAAGCCACGTGCTTTCCCAGCAGACAGTGTCTCTGAGGAATACCTACCGTGCCAAGCGAGGGTCATGCAAGCGAGCTGCCCACAGCACTTTACAGGGCACTCACTGGGCACTCTCTGGCATCTACATCCACAGCTCGGGCAAGCAAAGCCCTGGTGAGAAGCGCCTCGAAAGGGGAGAAGCTCATCATGGAATGAAAGGCTTTATCCAAGTCAAATGAAACTGGGCTATGAGGATGAGAAGAGCAGTTTCACTTGCAGCAGAGTCAGCCATGCCAATCACCTCCATCTCACCTCCATACGCACCTCAAAATCCTCTGGGCAACTCCTTTTGCTGTTGTTGTTATTCAAGTTCTCCCTATTGAGCCTGCTCTCCTCCTTGTGCATGGACAAACGCCGCTTCCACTTTTCCATGGGATTTTCCTCCCTGACACCGTCCTCCCCTGGCTCCCCAAGGACCATCCTTCCCTTCCTGGGGCTGAAGTCCAGTTGTTTCTTCTTTGTCTCTTTCTCACAGAAGCCACCCAGCTCTGCCAGCGGCTCCGCTCTCTCAGGGGCCTTTTCTGTCTCCAGCAGCCTCCCCTGGGATGGTGCAGATGGAGGCTGTCCCACCAGGGCATCCCGCTCCAGCTGCTCCATGTGGAAGAAGCCCTCCCTGTCCCCGGGAATCTTGTTCTCCAGCAGCGTGTCCGAGAGGCGGCGGAAGCAGTAACCGAAGCCCACGGAGCCGTCGGAGCCGGCCCGGTTGTCCAGGTAGGCTGACTGGGAAGGCATGTCCAGGTCAGCCAGGCGGTTCTCCAGGTCAATGTCCAAGCTCTCCAGTAAGAAGTCTCCTGACCCCGTGGTGCCATCGGTGTTCTGGGGCAGGTTGCTCTCTGCCTGCTGCTTCCACAGTTTATTGTGGCGCTGCTTGCTGGGGAGAGGACAAGGACACGAGTGACTGCCCTGCAGGATGCCCAGTGCCAGGAGCTTCCTTCCATCTCCACAGCCCAGAACCCAGACCTGAGATCCCACTTGGACAAACCACCTTCAGCACTGGGATTTTTTCCCCCCACCTGCCCATTCCAGAGCAGTGCCCTGAGTGTGGCTGTGGTGGGATCAGACTTTGGGAGACCCCTCAGGGCACAGAGGCCCCCTCAGAGCACAACACCCCAAACTGACCCCTCTGCACATCCCGTGGCACAGCTCCTGCTGAACCAGGGGACAGAATTCTCTCCTCTGTCCTTAGAAGATAAATACTACAGCCCTTGCAGTGACAGAGCCCTGGGGTTGGCACAGAACCATGAACGCTTTGCCTCCGGCACGGCCCGAGCTCAGTTCTGCCTCATAAAACAAGAACAATGCTGTGCTGAGCAGAACTGGCTGCTGAGAAATCCAAACGTGCTTCCCAAGCACGAAGAAACCCTCACTGAATTACACCAGAGCAGCTCTCCCAGCTAATTTCCATGCAGGGAGCCTGGCACAGGGAAGGTTTAGGAAAAGCATGATTGGTCCAGGATTCTGCCTGTGCCCTTCTAAATGAACCCTTCAGGCTACACCCCTCACACATCTGTGGGCACGACACCGACAGAGCCCCAGCAATGCTGTGTGATGTTATCCACAATCAGCTCCTTTCCCTCCACTCATGCCGAGCCCCACCTGGCATCCAGAATGCCCTCGTACTCCAGCAGCTGCCGCATGAAGCCGGCGTTGGGCCGCGTGATGCTGCGCTTCTGCTTGACGTAGTTGTAGGCCTTTTCCAGGGACCAGCCGAACTCCTTCATGGCGTAGGCGATGACGGTGGACGCCGAGCGGCTCACGCCCATCTTGCAGTGCACCAGGCACTTGGAGTGGTTCTTCCTGCGGGAGGACAAACAGGAGGATCAATCCCATGTCACTGGTTACGGATCTGTTACGGCTTCACCCGAGGAGGGACAGCGCTCCCCGCTCTGCCCACCCCCATCACGGCTCTGGAGGGGAGAACAGTTGGGATTATGAGGGCTGGGGAAGAATCCCTGTCCAAAAAAGCTGGGAGTTAAGAGATGGACAGCCTTATTCACTTCAGAGACCACCATGAAACCTCCTGCTTCCATCCAGGTCTTTGGATACTGGGATCACTGGGAAAAGGCTGAGTGTAGAGGCCCGGCAGGGCTTGACGGGCTCTGTCTGCAGAGACAGCTGAGGCAGGTCCAACACAGACATGGCTGGAGCAGCTCCAGAATGTCTCCAGAAGAGGAAACATCCTCATTTCCTTTTGGAAGCAAAACAAAGTAGTAATAAAAATGCTGGGCCAGAAGAGGTTAATGCCAGTCCGGAAGGGCCAGGGCACGAGGGAGCTCCAGGAACACGGAATGGTGATGCCAAGGCCCTGCAGTTTGTGTGGCTGAGGGCCCAGGACGAGACAGAGGGAGCTGGGATGTGCCCTCCCCCAGGCAGGTGTCCCAGCACTCACTTGGCCTTGTTGATGAAGTGATAAGCCTCGTTCCAGTGTGCCAGCAGGTCCGTGGTCTCCTCGTCGTACACCCGGATGTTGTGGTACGCGAACAGGCCCGGGAAGAAGTTGTCGATTTCCCGGGTGACGTTCAGGATGTAGTCAATGCTGTGGGCACCAGGAGACACCCTGAGCTGCCATGGCCACCAAACAGGCTCTGAGGGACACTGGGGATCCATGCAATCCAGCCCAACACCAGCTGTAAGGTTTCACCTACAGCCCTAATCCCAACCCCCGGGACAGCCGGTGGGTGACACAGGGCACACAGGAAGCCATTCTGCCACCTCTCACTGCCTGCACGTCCCAAGTGTCCAAACAGCCTGGGCACAGGAGAGAGAAGTTTACTTTATCCCATTTATTGTCTCTGAGCCTGTGTAACCCAACCAGGATCTCCTCCTGTGCCACATAGCTCTGGGGATGCAGAAAGAAGTGAATCATCAGGGAACACAACCCAGGCATCACCATCTCCAGCTGCAGGTTTTAGCTGCAATGCCTTCCCCTTCCTTCTGACCAAAACCATGAGAGTCACGTGTCATCTCTTGATTCCTGCCAAATATCACAGCAGGGATAACAATGTACCCGACAAGGAATGTCCAGATTGATTTATCACCTCCTATCACTGAGAAAAATCAAGGACACAGGATATTTGTCTCAGAATTTGTCCAGCTTTGCCTTTGGACACTGCATATCCCAATGCAAGACATAATCACTAACACCCTGCTTGATTTCCTTGTCCCAAGATGTGCAGACATCTGTTCCCAAGGACTCCAAATGAAACATTTTCAGCTGTGCTGAAATTGTGAAGAATTTCAGTTCCTCACATCAAGCTTGGTGCAGGCCTTGAGTGAGCAGCAAATATTTATACGCAGAATTCTTCCTGATTCAAAAAGTGTGGCAGGGATGGAGCCAAGCAGTACCGTGGGGATGGGAGAGACACCTGGAGCTGCCTGTCCAGGCAGTGGGGAGGAGTTTGCTCATCCACAGGCAGCTCTGCTCCATCTGAATGGAGAGTTTTCCTTAGTGCTGCAGCCTTTGTCCCTCTGCAGCCTGCAGGAATTCACACCTGGCACAGCACTGGGAACACTGGGGGATGGAGATCCTGATGGACCTCACAAATGACAAGTTTTGTTATTTTCACTCTGTGCTGGTGATATAAGTGAGGTTGGAGAGATTTCTCCACAGAGCTGCTGGTAGGAAGTTACCCCATAGCTGAGAATGGGCCCCAAATCATCCCTAGAGCCTCCAGATGTCCGCTCCAGAGCCCTGGGGGGATTGCAGTGGAGGGTTTGGAGCCTGGCAGGAGCAGTACTCACCCTGAGCCCTGCAGCTCCTCCAGGTTGGAAGCGTTCCACTCGGAGCCCTGCAACAGCCACAAACACACATTTCCAAGGGCCCCAAACCAGCCCTTTGCCCTCAGGTTCTGCAATCCCCCAACCCCAGCCATCCCCTGAGCTGACTGGAATGTTGGAAACAGCCTCTGAGACAGGATAGGGCATTGATGTCCTGTCCTGAGCAGGCAGGGACCTGTTGAAGGAGGGACCAGGGCACAACTCACCCACAGAGTCAGTTCTAGGCCAGGGTGTGACTGAGCTCATCCCAAATCACTGCCCCTGGCCACTCTGGAGTTTTAAACACAAGGAGAAATAGTTCAGGGATACAAAGTGAATGCACCTGTGATCCCAGACATGCCACACATGAGAAGTGAGGCAAATCCTGAAACTCTGGGGGTAGTTACACCTTGAATTCCCCCCAAAGCTTCACAAGAGAAAGCTTTAAACTGTTAAAAAGCAGGTTTTGCCCTGAAACATGAGCAATTCCTCTGACTCTATCCAGAACAACAACAAAAAGACCCAATGGGCACAAACTGCTCATCCCTGGGAAGTCTTTGTTCCAGAGGCAGAGCCTGGTTTTGCCTGGAGTTCCATCTAGTGGCAAAGGATTGGACACAGCACAGCAGAGCTCTCCTGGAGCTCCTGACACTCACCAGGTACAAATGATCAAAAATCAGGGATGGTTTGTCCATCTGACCCAGGATCAGCAGCATTTCATTGTCTATAAATTCCTTGAATTCCTTCAGGTTGCAGTTCATGTGTTTCTCCAGCTCGTTTCGGATCTGCAGAGCAAACACAAAGGGTGGCACTGGAATCTTGGTGTCCAACAGAAACATTTGTGGGCACTTCCCTGCAGAACACTTTTCATTTTTCCATTAAAAGCAGCAACAGGGACTCAGCCTTCTGGAGCCCAGGAATTTCAGTACATGGCATCTCTCCAATTATCCCAGAATGGCTTGTGTGGGAAGGGAGCTCAAAGCTCATCTCATTCCACACCTTCCACTATCCCAGGTTGCTCCAAGCCCCATCCAACCTGGCCTTGGACACTTCCAGGGATTCCAGCTTCTCTGGGAGTTCCATCCCAGCCCCTCACCACGAAGGATTACTTCCCAATATCCCACCTATCCCTGCCCTCTGGCAGTTTAAAACACTATCCCTTGCCCTGGCATCCTGGTATCTTAAATCCCCAAATTAAGAAGCTGTAAATAAAGCTTCAGATAACATCTGAGGGGAAAAAACGTATTTTGGAGTACCTGCTCCTTAAAAATAGTAATTTGAGAGATAAAAACCAGAGCTTGTCTGCAGCAGGAGTGAGGAACACATCCACAGACAGACACTTCTCAGCTTCCTCCTACCACTTGCATTCCAATAACCTCCCTTAAAAACCAAAAACCCACCCCAAAAAGAACCATTCCCACTCTGATCACGTCTGCACTGTGGGTGGATGGATTACACCAGCCTGGGGGATGGATCCAAAAGAGCTCTAGCCTTGATTTGTGATTTTCCATCCATAAACTCATCAGCAAAATGCTGTCTGCAAGGTCCTCTGACATTTGTCCAGGAATAAAAAAGGAAAAAAACCCCTTAAAATCTAACTTGAAAGTCACACAGTTGTCACTGAGGTCCTGCAAGACAGCTGTGATGCTGGGATTATCCTGATTTCTCAGGAGGGAGGTGCACCAAAGCCATGGCAGAGCCTTTACAGAACAGTTGAAATGCACATTCCAAAGCCAGGGACACCCAGGTTATGGTGCCTGCTCACCACTCTGTAGAGAGGGAGCCTGGCAGGAAGAATAAGGGTGAGAATTGTTTCTGTTTACCTCCTTGGAAGTCACATTTTCCAGGTCTTTGCTGGTCATGATGCTCCGGAGCTTGGCTTTAATGAGCCGCTCCGTTCGCTCCCTCTCCGTCGGCCTGGGAAGGAACAGGAAGAGCAGAGGATGAGAGGATGATTCCAGGCTGGCAGCCCGTGCACAGCACTGAGCAGTGAGGGGAAAGCCTTCTGTTAAAGGGAATTTTTATGAGAATAATGGGAAAACAAAAATGCAGCTTGTTGGTGCTCACACACCATACCACAAGCTAAAGTTTCAGGTCTGACTTTTCACACAAATTCTCTTTCGTTGCTTTTGCAACCCCAGAAATGAACCAGGCCAGGGAGAACAGGGAGGAGGGGAGACAAAATAAATAAATACAAATAAATTTATTTTCCAAATAAAATGCTGCACTGACTTGTCAACAAAGAGGGCTGGGGAGTCGGGGCGGGTGGACTCCAGGTCCTGCATGGCGTTCCACTCGTTGATGCAGCTCTGGTCAGAGCTGATGCAGCTCTCGTAGTAGGTGGCCCACACCAAGGCCACCCCCCCTGGGAAGTAGTTGTACCTCCTGGCAACTTCACAGGCTTTGTGGAGGATCTGTAAAGCAGACCTGCAGGGTGGGAGAAGAGATTTGGGCAGCTGTGAGCAGACAAAGCAGGAGCTGAGAGAGTTTCACAGAGGAAAAGTGATTTTCAGCATTAGTTGTTGCAGTTTGCTCTTTGAAAGCAGGAAATTTATGGTGTCAGAGCTCAAAGAGGCACAAACTGCACCTCTGGGGCTTCTCACAGCAGGGCTGAGACAGGGGCTGAAATCTTCTCCTAATTAACAGGGAAGAAGGAGGCACAAGTCGCTCTGGGATCTAATCATTAACCAACTTGTACAGCCAAAGGAAGATAAAGAACAGGGACAATTTTCCAACCACCTCCAGCAAGGAGCCTGATGCATATTTACCAGCATTCCTGGCCCCTGACAGGCTCCAGGGACAAGGCCCAGATTGGGTCATTTGTTTTTGCAAATCCTAACATTACTTTTTCCTTCCTTCCCTCCTCAATTTTTCCTTTCTTAAGGCTCTACTCCGAAGTTGTTGCACTGAACACATCAACCACATCCAAGGCTGGCAACAGGAGGGGCCAGATTCAAAACTGACAGGAACAGGAGTTTCATTTGTTTCTGTACCAAACCATCCCTAGCACAGCATCCTTCTCCACAGCTGTATCTCTTCCATAGGAGATGCTGCAGGGACAGGGATCTCCCCAGGCTCCAAGGGGAGGCAGCACTGCCCAGGCACAGGGGGATGCAGTTCCATGTGGAGCAGCCTCTTCAGGGAGGAATTTGCTGGCTCAGCCACCTCTGCTTCAGGGCTTTGGAATCCCTGCACAGGGGAGGGGTGGCAGGGGCTGGAAGGTGAACGGGCACCTGGGGCTGCAGGAAGCCCAGGAATGGGGCAGGACACAGGGAATGCCACAGGCTGGCAACGGGCCCTGAACCTCCTCTGTCAGCCAGTGAGAGGAACATGCAGAGAGGGGGAATTCTTGGTTTGCAGCTCCAGGAATTCGAGCTCATCTTTCATATTTATTCATCTCCCTGGTGCCACTTCCCCCACTCTGAAGGACACAGAGCTGCTCTGAACCGAGGCAGCAGATCCTGGTTTGGGATCAGGATTCCCACAGTCCCTCTGCTGACACAGGGAAGCAGATCTCTGCTGCAGCTCACTAAATACCCATTGTGGAGAAGGCTAAAATGCAGCTGATTTTTAAAAAATTTACTGACAGAAAGAAGAATGTCTCCCTGAGCCCAGCCCCTCACGTACCACATGGCTTGCACCGACACAGGTTTGAAGATGTGCATCCTCCCTGCAGTGCTCACACTGAAGCCACTGATGGAGAGAGGGAAAATCCAGTCAAAATCTGCTTTTCTCTGCACCCCACCCTGCTCTCTACAAACAGCTACTGCACTGGGGCACTTATAGGCCAAAAGAATCAGGATGAGAATTTCTCTCACTGATTTTCCAACCTCCCAAGTAAGAATGGCTGCCAGGAATGGGAGCTCCAGTCCCCAGTGGGGTTTCAGAGCATTCCCTGGAACCACGGGAGCAGTGTGAGGGCAGCAAGACAAGAACTCACTGTCTGAATGAGAGGAATCTGCAGCCATGAATCCAAAATGGGCACTTCATTTGCAAGGTGATGGAGAATCTCTCCTAGAGCAGCCCCCAGGTAGGGAAGGACATTCACATTTATCCCTTTCATGTGGTTTCTTACCCATCCCCATCCAGATGGATTTTAGTATCACTCCAGAGGCGAAGAACCATTCCTATAGTGCAGCTTTTACTGGAAGAGAGATGGTGAGACAGGAAGTTAAATATAGGCCACGATGTGGTCATGCCAATAGCCTAAATTATTAATACTCTTTAATTTTTAAAATCCTCAAGCCTTGCTCTAGTAATCCCTTGTAATATTTTAGGCCATCAAATAAAACTGGAAGCTGGAGTCTGAAGGTCTGACAAGGTGATAACTCACAGTGATTGTTCCATGGGATCACTCTAATAGGTGGAACAGATGAAAATGGATTTTAGTGGTTTATCTGACCCAAAAGAACACTTTCAGTTCAGACAGGCAATCTGGCAAGAAAACCCTGCTATAATGAAGGCCAGGAACTTCCAGATGTAAATAATTAAGTAACTGAGATATTCAGGTTTTAAAGGAAATTGTGATGCAGACAGCAACAGAAATCCATCCTTCCTCTTGCCTCACATCAATAATCACCAGGAGCAAATTAATGCAAGGTTGTTGCAGAGTGGAGGTGAAAAGCTGAAATTCCCCTGCTGTGGCACACCAAGGGAATGCCACATGGGAATTTCAGAGCAGAACAGAGGCAGCATCAAAGCCAATGACAATAATCTGACGAGGAAGGCACAGCTGGGAGCTTCCCTACAGATCCCTCCGCTGTGCAAAGCTTCCCCTTCCCACTTTCCAGGGGAAACCACCACTAAGGTTTTCCAGAATTAAACAAAATTCACAGAGGCTGCACCACAAGGACAGGGCAGCTTGTTAAATCCTGGGAGAACACACACAACAGCCTGGCAGCTCCAGCCTCTGACTGCAGCTCTGCCAAACCAGCCCCTTCTCCCTGAGCCAAGAGCTTTTCTGCCTTGGTTTACTCACCAGAACTGGAATGATCTGAGAGGGGCTGCAATAACAAAATATTTCACTTGCTTTTCCAAATACTGCGTGCTCTTATCAGTCAGACAAAAGGAACAGCTCGTTGCTGACACAGTTGTTTGTTGGTTTTGGAACTACTTCTGCAGTATTGTTTTCTGGTGTTATTTGGCAACAAAGCTACTCCCCAAAAGCAGCTCCATTGCATCATTCCATCAACACACCGGAGTCTGGGGGAGAGAATGAGTTCCAGTTTTGCAAATGTGTCTGCAAGAGCATTTTGCAGGGAGCAGGCAGCAAACCCCCACTGGTGAGGTGCATGCCACAGCCTTTAATTCCACAGAGACTGAAAACTTTCCTGAACACAAAGGTCAGAACACTCCTCCCCGTGTCCTTTGTCTTGCTGGAATCTGCAGATGCAGGTAACCCAACTGCTCGGGGACAGTTTGGTGCTGCCCGAGAGCCCATCCTGCCTGGCTGCCAGCTCTGACCTACCTCTCCTTGCTGGAGAAGTCCACTCCCAGCAGGATGTTCTCCTCGGTGTCCTGCCGCCCGCTGCTGTACACCACCACCATGTAGCGCACGCGGTCGCTCCACACGCTCTCCAAACGCACGGCCTGCAAAGCAGCCCTGCCTCATTAGTGCTGCCACTGCTGCACAAGGCTTTGGAAGCTCTGATTATCCCCAAAAGATTTAGTTAGGGCAGCATGGAAGATACAGCAAGGCTTGTTGCTGTTTTGGTGAGGGGAAGGTCAGCTGAGATCACCCGCTCCAGGTTGGGGAAACACTGCAAAATGGAACCCCAAAGGTTTGTTCTGAAGTTTCAAGCAGGAAGTGTAAAAACTTTGGTCTTGCACTGAACTGAAAACAGAGAGGCTCAGAGGATTCTCCCACTCCCAAACCTTCACTGAAATAGCTCAGTCCTGCAGGAGGCACAACTGGCATCAACTTCTCTGCAGAGAAGTGACTTTTACAGCAGATTTTTATCTGCAGATTTCTTCAAAAGAAAGCCCAGCCCAGCTGATGCAATTTCAAGGTTGACTTAAAAGTGTCCAAGAGAATCAGCAAGGTCCTGTCTCTCCTCCTGTATCACTGTTTGTCAGCTGGATGGAAAATTAAATCTAACAAAACAACACATTTTAGGCAGAGCAGTTCCCTGAGCCAACCCACACCTGGACACAAGGACCAGGACAAAGGAGTGGTCAGGAAAGTGGGGTAGGGCTGGAAACCAGCACAGAGTTAAGGCAGCTCTGAAATCTAGGATTTGCCAATGCTTTTCCTGCTCCTCCACAGGTCTGTTGCAAACACCTCCAACAGAAATGAGAGCAGGAAAATGCACCTGTCCTTACCAGTTTGATCCTGTCCTCGCAGCGCAGGAGGTTGATCATCACCTGGAGGTGCTGGGGCAAGTCACCTGCACAGAGAGCAGAGCAACCATCAGAAAGGGGCTCTTGCTGCACTAGGAATCAGCAGAGTCTTGACCTTTAAAGAAATTGGATGGTTTTAAGTCAAAAAATACTAATTAAGGGAGGTCAATTAACTTTGGTTAGGGAGGACAGAAAGGTTTGGCCATGAGAACAGGTGAGGAAGAAGAAGAAGAGGAAAAACTGATTTAAAAAACAGGAGCAAAGGAGAAAATAACTTTGAGCTGTGAATCACCCCCAGCAGGGTGGGATCAGCCCCACCAGCCCTACAGAGGGTGTGACTGAGCACGAGTGACCTCCAGAGGGAAGGGCTGCAGGAATGGCCTGGTTTGGGTGATGGAGCCCTTCTGTCTCCCAGTTCTGCTCAAGCACTAAGTCCCTTCAGCTCTGGGCCTGTGGGTACATTTTTTTTTGGGGGAAAGCAGACGAAAGGAACAAGGAATCTACAGGAAAACAAACCAAGTTCCCATCTAATAACTCAGTAATGCACTCAGAACTTTCCATGTGAGATAAAATTCCTTCTGTAGGCTGCTTGCTGGCTATGTGGAATTGCTGACAGTTAAAGAGACCCAAAGCCAAGCTTGGCACTCAAACACCCCCTTTGTGCTGGAGTGTTTGCTAAGCAGCACCACACAGTACCACACTGTGCCTTTCCCACAGGCTCCTGCTCTCAAAATGCCCCAAAATCCCAGTTCTTCTTGCCCAGTACCCACCTATTTATAGCCTAGAGGGTATAAACACTGGGGAGGCAGAATCAACTTCCCTGGATACCCTTATCTGCATCCAAATCTGTATGTACACTCACCACACCACTCCCTGCCGTTTCTTCCCACCAGTTGGCAACTGGAAGGAACTGGGGGAAGCAGGACAGTCTGTTCTTAAACCATGATCAACTCCAACAGATTGTGGAGAGCTGACAGGAAAGGGGGTTTTCCTGCAAGCAGGATATGAGGAGCTAACAAATGCACATCTCTCCAGATACCCAAATCCTGATCAAACACCCCTTACTCTGACCAGCAACATCCAAACAAAACCAGCAACAGGAAGTTTCAAACCAAAAAGTCCCAAGCTTCAGATTACTGGAGGCTGGGAGAGTCCCTGGAGAAGTGTCCAGGACATGCACAAGTGCCCAAGGGTGCTGAGCTCTGTGACTCAGCCCTGCCACAAGCCAAAGGGGAGGCAAAGATTAACTCACTGAAGCACAAGTGACATTTCCTCCTCTGTGGCTGGAGAAAACAGGCAGAGATATTCCACACAGCCCTTCTGGCTGCACAGGCTTCCCTGCCTAAAGAAAGCCATGCAAAATGCCATGATTTTCACAGAGAATAAATTTCTATTCCAGTCACAGCTCCAAGAGAATGATAAAAGTTTAAACCAAAACTCAATGATCCCAATAAATACTCAGTAATTTGAGTGTGGGCTGGAACCCTGGGTTTGTTCAGCAGGTTGTACAAGGCTCACCAGGACAACTTGGGAAGTCACCCACCTGTGCCACCAGCCTGTCCCTTTGGATGGGAGGGAAAAAGGATCTCCAGAGGGGATTGAATCCATTACCTGCATGTTTGTGGGGATGCTGGAGGCTTCGCTGGCCCTGGGAGCTGTTTCCTTGCTGTAAGAAAAGGGCTGCACCTTTCACCATGAAAAAACTCTCGCTGAGGCTGGGGAAAAAAAAAAAAATCACACAGGAGTCAGTTGAAAGGAAAGAGCAGCAAGATGTGCACATCTGGGAAAGGAAGTGCTTTCTTCACTAAAATAGTAGGATTTTGCCACAGCCACTTGCACAGCATGATTCTGGGATTATTCATGGATTATTCATCTGTCATTTTCCACCACTGTTTTATTACTTGGCCCCTGCAGGAGATACTTGCCTGAGCTGTCATGGGCTGGAAATGACTTTATCACTTGATTATGGAATTCTGCAACTTAAAAAGAAGCAAAGGGTTGGACTTTTTACAGGCTGGGACCTGCAATGGACTGGAGAGCAGGTTCCGAGCCCATCACTTCCTGCTGATTGCAGTCCTTGACATTTCTTTGGAATGCAGAAACAAGAACCTGCAGCTGTGTAGATTTAAAGAGGAAGGGAGGTGGAACCTGCAGATCCCAAGGGAAAGGACACAGTTCTGGACCCTCAGGGAAAAACAACCAGCACAAGAGCAGAGGTTTGGCTCTGCTGTGGCTGGATCAGCATCCTGGGATAGAGGCTGGGCAAACACAGTGACATTTCCAGAGGGAAATGGCACCCAGGGCTGGAGCAGAGAGGAGGAGGAGGCAGAACAGCGCCGGCATTTTGGATTTCACCACTCCGGACATGCACGAGAATCTCGGAAATCGTTCAGAACAGCCTTGGCCAGAAGCAGTGAAGTTGCATTTCCCACATGGCTGGAAATCCCTGTCTCCTGAGGTACCTTTCAGCTGCACAGGAATTGCTTGGGATGTGTTTCCTCTGCTCCCCAAACAGCACAGGAGCCATTTGTTGTTCCCAAGCCCAATTTTCCACCACCCCATGCTCGCAGCCACAGATCACCATTAATTACTGTCTGCACCTACTGAACAGAGATGCTCCATTATGAGATTGTGCCACACAGGAGTTCCTTATGCTCCAGCAAATGATCCCACTGGAGTTACTACTCCCAGTACTCATCTACTCCATGATTTATCCATGGTCTTTGCCTCAGGGCAGGAGTGAGCATCAACACTCCCAAGGCTATGTTCTACCTCAGCATTTTTGTGAGGAGACATGAAATTCATGTAATTTCAGATTTTCTAATCTCTTAAGAACACAGCCCAGGCAAAGCTTCCTCCTGTTTCAACTGAATTTCAAGAATTCCTCAGAAAAATCTAAATCAGGTTTAAATTTGAGATTTCAGTTGCTTTTAAAGTGAACTCAAATTTTTGCCTGAATTCCAGGCTCCACAAGATCAATAAAACACAGCAGGAGAAGCACACTAACTCCAACAATTCCCCACTTCCATTCCCACAGGATTCCAGCACCCCCCCTCACCTCGCTGGCTGTGTCTGAGCGGGATCCCAGCTCAGCCTGGCTCGGGATAACGGCACCCACGGCTGCAAATGGGAATGTGGCTCCTTCCAGGAGCCAGCCAGGAAGAGCCTTGCTTCCTTCTCACCCCAGACCTCACAGGAAAGCGTTAAAAAAGGCCAGAAGTGACACAAAGGCAGCGACCCCCACACAATGTATGGGATATTCAGCACTCACAAGAGGCAGGGAATGCTTCGATCATACACCAGGAGATAATTCACGGCATTCCCATCCTGAGAATTTGGAGGAAAATTCCTTTTGGAAAGCAAAAAAATATCCTGAAATAGGATATTTTACTCCAGTGTTTTACCCCAAAGGATCTGTGACCTCAAAGTACTGACTAGGATTTCTACAGCAGGAAAAACCTTGGGAAAACCAGAGCTCCTTCCCAAAGTTATCGGGATCTCCTGCTCTGATGATACATCTTGACAGACGTTCTCCTCTCCCGCAGTCAGGAAATCTGTGACAATAAAGCAGAATATTCCCAGTTGCAGGCAGAAGGGAAAGCTGTGCTGCTGGAGCAGTGAGTGGTCCAGGAAAAGGACAACTCACACAGCAAAATTTTTGTTCCCGTGTATCCGTGTGCGTGGAAATGAACCGGAAAGCAAAGCCAGGAGCCTGCTGAGAGCAAGGTTTCCATTTCCACTGCAATCCCCGTTCTGACCCTGCACAAACCCTCCCGTACCCTCAGCAGTCCCCATCCCCACAGCAGCTCCGGTTTCCATGTGCCCAGCACGGTGCCCGACACAGGGAACACACCCAAACGCCTCTTTGCTCACAGTTTACACCACGTTGTAACAACGGCGTTACCGAGCCCAGCCCTTATCTCCGCTCTGGGAACTCTCTGCGCTCTGCCACCTCACACAACTGCTCTGGACACGGCTGGGTGAGAAAGGCAAGGCACAACTCCCTTTTAAACCCTGCAATCTCAGTAAACAACTAAAACTCTGAGCTTTTTTTAAATAAAAAACCTCTCCTAAAGAACATCCCCAGCCTCTGCCCCTCGGCAGGGGTGACAGATGCCCCGAAGCACAACCCCGTGGCTCATACATACTAATTCGAGCTGGTTTTCTTTGCACAGCGGCAGCATCGTGGTGGCCCCAGCGTCAGACAGAAGTCAGGAAAATCGAAAAGATTCATACCCAGCTGGAAAACTCACATCCTTCTGCTTCTAAACCCATAAAAAAACGCCAGAAAGCAAAGAAAAGGTCAAGCGTATTTTCTGTGCGGAGCAGAGGAATCGCGGCTGCTGATGCTCCCCGGGAACTGGATGGCTTTTAGGGAACACTGTGTCTTCCACTGATATCCTGCCTTGAAAAAGCACTTGTCCCAACACATCCTGATGAAAGAGGGCCATTCAAGAGGGGAAACAACCAGCTGAGGCTCAGCTAATCGTTTCCCTCCTCCAGACTTGTTTGTTTGTTTGCTTCCCCCCGCTGCTCCAGAGGCTCCTATCAGCACCCACACAGCCCCTGGCTGCGGGAAGTCCGTATTCCCTGGGAGGGACAGGACCAGAGGAAAAGCATCCTATGGATTGATGCCTGATCATTCCTTTACAGTTAAAGCAATGCTTTAATACAGATCCAGGAAATTAAAATGGTCCTTCCCTCGCTGTACAGCTCCTCTGTCGGATTTTCAGAGCCATTCCCGAGTTCCTGAGCTCCTGCTGGACAAGGAGTCTCTCAGGTGCTCGGTGTTTGTGTGTTAGGGGCTGCTGGCACTGAATTCCCTGAAGATTTGCTCCTTACAAAGCCCAATTCTTTCTGCAGGCACGCACCATAAGGCCCCTCTGGTCCCACCAGCCTGACCAGGGGCATGAGGAGCTCTCTGTGCATTCTCAGCCAGTTTTTACCCAGTTTGACTGGCACACACCACAGAAACCACCCAATCCCTGGATGCCCTTCCAGGAATCCTGACCAGCACAACTTCTCTACAAGGAGTCACTTCAGGCTCTCAAATAAACACAGAGCCCACGAGTTTTGTCACAGCCCCGGGACCCTGATGCTCCAATACAGCTGCAGACCAGTTCTCCTCCCACTCCCTGACCTCAGCTTACCAAACACAGGAAATTATCACCCTAAGAGAGGGAAAAACCAACATTTCCAACACCTGGGAAATGCCTGGAGTGTCAGGAGGAGGGTACAGACAGTGACAGTCTCTCCTGCCCCCAGAGGCTGGCAAGGACAGGGTGCTGATGGCCACAGCCGTGCTGAGAGCCGGCTCCAGAGGCTGTTGCTCCATCCCTTGGCTCCGTGCTGCTCAACTTGAAAAGGAAATATTTCTTCCCCTTTGGGAAAGCTCCAGAGGAGCGCGGCTGCAGCACACATCAATCCATTTCTGAAGAACACAATAGGCAGCGCCTTCTGGGCGGTACAAACGGCCACCCCCCACCCCGGGGCCGGGAATGCCAGTAAGCAATCCCTTAAAAACACTGGATTTTGGGAAAAGAGACAGAGCTGCTCATGCTCCTGGACAGCCAGATGCCAGTCCCACAGCAGTTTTCCCCAGGCAGTTTGCTCCAGCTGTGAGGTGTCCCAGGAGGAATCCTTGCATGCTTCGGGTGCTTGAGTTCCATGTTTTAATGGGGAATCTCACACAAGCCAAAATCATCTTGCAGGATGCAAGAAAACACTATTAACACATCTTATAGCTACAGAACTCATCTCAAAATAAAGATCCACAGAGTCTGGAGAAAGAAAACCACTTTTCCTGGGAAAATCCAGGCAAGCCTGAGGTGAGTGAGCAGCCTCCTGCAACCAGGTCTGTGTTTAAGGAAGAAAAAAAAACCCAAACCCCCACAAGAAAAGGGGGTCACTTCTCTCAAAATTGGTCATGATTTTACAAAGGCAAACATGGTAATGCCTCCCAGTTCTTTGGGTTTCATGGCATCTTCTACTCAAAACATTTCCAAACTGATAAGGTGAGGGAAAAACAGGCCTCTCAGAATGGAACACACTTCCCTTCTCTACAGCCCTGCTGATAAGGAGGAAGAGAACTGATTTTTTTCCCCCTTTTTCTTCCCCCCTTTGCTGCTTGGTCTGGAACAAGCTTGGCCAGCTCAAGGCAACTGAGAAAGAACACAAAACAGCCCTGGGGAGTCAGCCCTGCTGGGTGCTCCCACAGCCCAGGCAGACCCTCAATATTCCAGTGGTGGATTTTAGGCAGGACACTGCTGCAGCAAGCAGGAGGGACTGGCATTGTCCCACAGCCACACCACAACAGCAACACAAGCCAAGCTGGGAAGGAACACATCAAACAGAAAGGAGGCACAAGGAGAGAAGCAGGAAGAGTTGAGAGCAGCTGTGTGGCTCCTGCTCCCCAAAAAAGCCGACGGTTGAGGCGGAGGCGCTGCTTGCTCTGGGCTGATACAGGCACATCTGATAACACTTCCTGACACCAGAGGGGCCTTCAGAGGGGCCTGAGCAGCACAAAACAGCACTGGGGGAAAAGGGACTTCAAAGCTGCTCCTTCCCATGGCACTGCACAGCCCCAGGAACAGCCCCAGAGACTCCAGCAGCAAATCCCTTCTCCTGCTCTTAATGAAGTGTGTCCAAGTGGCCTTTGCTCGGTGTCACACAAAGATTAAAGGGAATCACCTGGACAAACACAGGTGGGAATATCACCACAGCCATCCCTGCTCAGCCCCTCATGGAGCAGGGCTGCCATCAGAGCAGGGTGCTCCCCACGGAGCAGCAATGATGGTTTAGGACAAAGTGCTGCTGCACACGTGCAGGATTTGGGATATGCTGACACACCGACCTGTGCTCAGGACTGCAGGAGCCCAAAACACCTGGCAAGGTCAGAGAGATCTGCTCAGGACCACTGGGATTGAGGTGTTTTTACTACCAGAAATGCAAGGCAGGAAAGCTCTTTCCATACCTGTGACTTCCACACCCGAAGTCATCATTCCCAGGCCTCCTGAGCTGAAGACAAGACATCCCCAGAAGAAAAGCAAAACGTGGGCTGCAGGTTCCCAAGGAGAATATCTCCTCTTCCTTGGACACAGCCAGGGCATCTTTGTGCTGGGAAGGGGCCAGGCAGCACCTCCAGCTGTGGGCGGGGGGGGTTTGTAAACCCTCCCTGCAGGAACAAACATCTCTCCCATCTATTTTGAAGGAAGTGAGATGCTGGGGAGACAGAAAAACTCAACAGGCTTTGCTGCTCTCAGCAGATCAGGGACCAAGGGGAGTGTGAGTGTGCATTGCTGGGCTCGGAGGCGTGGGGATCGTGGGCCACATCCCAGCAGGAATGCTGAGAGGGCTGCAGACACTGCAGGCCATTCACACACTAACCCTCCTCTGGCACAAAGGGCAAAAAGAGAAAAATGAAATCAATCATGAAGCCCACGAAAGCCAATTTCCCAATAGAAACAGACTGCTGGTGATGTCCCTCCAGCATCAGGCTGGAGCAGCAATCAGCACGGAGCTGAACCAGCTCAGCTCTGACTATCCCACCCTGGGGGCAACCCCAGGATCCAAGCTGTGCCTGCAGACAACCCAGGAGCAGCTGGGATAAACCCTCCAAGAGGAAGGGCAGGAAGAGAGAAACAAACAAATTAGCAGGATCATTCCCCGTTCCAGCAGACTTGCGCAAAGTAAATTGACAGAACTGCTCCCAAACAGCCAGGAATGAGAAAATTCTAGGAATCCCTAGTACTTGGATGGTGAAAAGCCAAATAAAATAAGAGATTGTTTCACAAGGAAAAAGAAATTCTTTCTGCTCATCCCATTAATCGCAGAGTTCAAAAAGGCACAAGGCTGATCCCGGCATCACCCAGCTACGCCACGGGCTCGGAACTCGGTCTGCATCCCAAGGAGCATTTCTGGGATTCCCACAGAAACACCAGGGCACTGTGGTGACAGACACTGCCTCAGGAGGCCAGGCCAGATCCTTCCAAACCTGCACGAGCTGCTAGGAAAAGGAGTATTAACCCCACAGAGCCCCCAGCACTGGTGTCCCCAGTGCACGCCCTGGACTGTCCCCAGCCCGCTGTGCCAACCCCAGGGCCACCCACCCTGCCGTGGGGGCTGGGCAGAGCTGCTCCCACAGCAGCTCACACTCACCTGGACTCATGGACTTGGAGGGCAAAGCTTGAGAAGCAGCAGCTGGCACAGGGAAGGAGCAGAGGCACACACAGAGATCCCAGCATCAGCAACAGCATGGATTTCCCTGATGGTCTGAGGGGAGCCAGCTACTCCCAAAACTCTGACTCTTGTGTTTGCCTACAAGTCACTGCTCTGGGTCCATGACCACAGGTAAGGGGGCAGCCAGGCCACAAGCCCTGGGGGTGTCCCAGAGCAGTGTCCAAGCTGAAGAAGAGGTGGGATGGTGCCCACCATGGAGGGCACACCAGAGGCAGAGCCTCCCATGCTCCTGGCAGGAGCTGATCCTGCTCCTGTCCTCCTCCCCAGCCCAGCTGTCAGCACATGGGCCCATCCTCCTGCATTCCTCCTGTCAGCCCATTGTTTCAATCCTTGGAACTGTTTTATCAAGTCACCCCACTTCACCCACTCAGCAGTGTCTCCCAGAGAAACAAGAGGAAACTCTCCAACGGTGCCACTGGAAAAGAAAAGGGAGGTGAATAAGGGCCTGAAGGATTCAGGGAGCAGCTCCCAAGCGGTGTGAGGGGAGCTCAGCCAGGACACAGACAATGGCATCGGAAGCACGGCTGGGAATCTTGGTGGCACAGCAACCCAAAAATCAGCTGAGCTGCTGGGTTTCAGAAGGGCTCCAAAAAAGGCAGCAGAGACCAGGGAGTACTTGACACGTTGGTAATGTGGAAAAACAAAATAAAATAAATCCAGGCGGATCACGCGCGGTGAGAGCAGAGTGAGAAAAGTTCTGGCTCAGCCCTGACACCTCGAGTGTTGGACCAGACTGCAGCCTGCCTTCCCAGCCCCCTGAGGGTACCCAGCCAGCATTCCCAAAATCAGGAGAGTGCCAGGCAGGGGCAAAGCTACTCACAATGGAAAAGTGGTGGTAAAAACCCCAGGACCATCCTTCTTTTCCCCCTCCACTCCAAAGCCACCTTTTCCAAGCAGGATGGTGTTGCAGAGGGAAGCAGACAGCTGGAGTTCAGGATGTTTTGCAGGGCTGAGAGGGAGATGCCAAGGCATGGGCAGCAGTCTCCACAGGGATGTGAATGTTGGACACGGTTGGATGTGACCATTTGGATGGCAGACAGAACAAACAAGGAACCTGGCAGCTTTTTGGGAAATCTGAACGGGACATTTTGTCCCATTCCCTGCATTTCTGGCTGACTTGGTCCCCGATATGAAGGTTTCCTTCACAAGCAGTTCTTGCAGCAAGGATTTCTTCAAGAAACTAAAATTTTCAGACAGGGAAGACAAGCCCTACAGAGGAGAGTCCTGATCCCAGACAAACCTAAACAACTGATGGATGTGGTGGGAGACCATGGGCACCCTAACTTGTTTGAATCTGGACTTATTTTTGTGCAGTGGTAAAGTGATTCTGCATCAGGGATTTAAATGCTACAAAGGGATGTGTAAATGTTTGGGGAAAAACTCAATGCTCTCAGAAAATAATCTCAGCACTCTTCATTAGAAGTAAAACCAGGCTTAGGAAGGTGTTCTGTCCATTCCCCATTCCCAAAACATCTTAGGAGCACTTGCCAGGCAGAGCACAGCTCTGATTTGCATGAGAAATTCCTGACTCACAGATCTTGGCAGACAATTATCAAAGATTAAGATATTTAAAATCAAGAGGCATTTGAAACCAAAATATTGTTGTGACCCAGCTGTAACACCTAAATAAACAGTGACCACACTGGCCTTTTACAGGAACAAATGCTCAGTGCACAGCCAGCACCTCTGATAATGGGGCCTCATGGTCTGGGTTCTGCCAAACTGCTGAGGTTTCATGCAAGAAAAAAAAAAAAACAAACCCCAAAAATATTTAGATACAATTCCAAAAGAGTCTGATCATCACATCTTTAAATTGGCAGCTCTCCTGCTGTTGCTCTACCTGCATCCAAGTAAACTCCTCATATTGCTCAACTTCAAGTCAGCAACAGTTTCCTGGAAAGGCCAGATCTTAAATAAGTGTCAAATAAGTGAACGTTTCCTCAGCTCTGTGGCCTTTGAACATCCACACGCAGCCCACCACAAAATGTAAAGGCCTAATGATGCCTTCCTGAGCTGGCAGGGCCACACCCCCGGGCTGGGCGCTCCCGCGGGCCGGGGGCCGGGCCGCTGCCTCCCCATTGTACGGAGCACGCTAAGGCAGGATGCTGCCGCCGGCCAGGATGTGATTCAGCGTCCTGTTTTGAACACTTGGTGAAGTCAGCAACTTCTGCCCCGAGATCTCCCACCAGCTCCCCGGGACACGATCAATCTGCAGCCAGCAGGACTTGTCAAGGCTGTCATGAGCTGCTGTCCCCACAGATAAATCCTCAAGGCAGCTGCCCCCGAGTTCCCCCTGCCCTGAGCACCTGCCTGGCACCGTGGACATGGCTGTGGGTACAAGGTGTTCACTCAGGGCTGCTCCAGCAAACCATGCTCCTATATCCCTAAAGAAATTAAGGATCAAGGTGTTAAAAGATAATTTTGGTGCACTAAAATATAATAGACATTAAATATATATCAAGTGTATAAAATATATACATGTTTAGTGTAAGATAAAATGGTGTCCTGTGGTGTGTGCCAGAGGGATGATCATGGAATTATTTTGGTTGGAAAAGACTTCCAAGATCAAGTCCTGCTGTTCCTGCAGCTCTGCCAAGGCCACCACTAAACCATGCTCCCAAGTGCCACATCCACACAGCTTTTCAGTTCCTGCAGGGATGAGGATTCCACCACTGCCCAGGGAAGCCTGTCCCAATGCTTGACAACTCTTTCCATGAAGGAATTTTCCCTGATATCCAATCTAAACCTGCTGTTGCTCTGTTAAGAATTTGTCTGCACCAACGACTCCTCCTGTTGATCACTGACCTGCAAATGTACACAAGCCCAACCCTGAAAACCTCTACCTCCCACAGCTGCTCTTGGCAGCTCTTAAAATTTGGTTTAGAGGAGCCAAACAAGAACAATTCTTCCCAGAACCATCTTCAGGCTTGATCAGAGCCTGGAGATAACTAACTCCCAGGCCCTTCTGCAGTGGTTCAACCTCTATCTCTCTGCAGAAGGTGCCTGAAAACATTCTCCCACCTCTGCATTCAGGCTGTGATTGGAAAGTCAATAAAGGCAAAGATTACAGAATGACTGGCTAAACAAACCTATTTATATTTGTAATTAAAACCAGTGATTATCTTGCTGTGTTAGCCGACCACATCTGAGAAAGAGCCAACGCTCACAGAGCGATCTGGGTCGTACAACATCTCCTCTGCCTCGGTGTGACAGAGCCAGCACACGGCCAGGACTGAGAACCAACTGGGTCACACCAAAAAGGAAAAGCTGCACACTCAGCCCTGTGCCAGAGCAGGCAGCTGGGACAGAGCTGGGCTCTGCTCTGCCTCCCCCCTGATAGCATCTCCTCAGAGTTTGCTGGGAGCTGGAGCAGCAGGATCTGGGGCTGAGATAAGGCCACAGGCACCGCACGCACGAGGCTCGCACGGAACTCGATCTCAGAGAACTTAAGGCTGTGCTTCAGTCTAGGCTAACACATCCTCCCATGGGCTTGGCAGAGCCCTGACAGCAGTTTGACAAAGATTTGGGTGAGCAGTGGGTGCACTGCACCAGTAGGGGAAAAAAGGGATCAAGGCACAGCATTTCCCTGATGGTTATCCAGGAGGGAAGGTTTGAGCAGACACTGATAACAGAGCTCAGACCTGCAGCTTCTGGCTGCACTGAGCCCAACAGGGCTCTCAGATCTCTTACCTTTCCTTCTGCTCTGAGTTTTTACCCTCAGGGAGCAATACAAACTCCTAGCTGCCTGCTGGGAGCAGTGTGGATGTTACACTGTCAAAGCTTCCACAAAATTTTTGGTAACAGAGAGCAAGATGACTTAAAGCAGATTAATGTCTAAGAAAATGCAGATAGCAGCAATATCTTTGAAGCTAGAGCATGTCCCTTTGGTCTGTTCTGGGGCAGAAGCTGTTCCAGGGAGAAAGAAAAGCATTTTGGAATGACAGAAACCATAAGGAAGGATGACCAGGGAGCAGCAAGACGTGGCTGGGTGCAAAACCATGATACAGACCTGTTCCTCCAGAAAAGAAAACAATCAGATGGCTCATGGAACCAGATCCAACTGTGCAACCTCAGATGAAAATCCCGGAATGTTTTGGAATGAATAAAAATAATTGTTCACCAGGCAGATGAACACATTATGTCATAAATGTGTACTAGCAGAGCCATCCTGTATTGATGAAACACAGCTTGAACTGGCAGCACGCTGGGGACACGTTTCCAACAATCCTTCCTTTTCCCTCACCCTTAGATCTCCAAAATCTGCAGAGCCAGGGGCTGGACTGCTGACCCCTGTGCTCAGGGCACGTGTGACAAAGCCCAGCTGTCACCAGGGCCAGCCCAGGACTGAAGGAGGCACAAACACCAGCACAGACCATCCTGCAGGGATTTTTTCAGAGGAGAAGCAGCACAATGAAGTTGAACAATTCTGCCACCCCCTGGGCACCGGGCAGAGCCTCAGCAGATTGACCCAGAGCAGGGAAGGGGACAGGATCGACCCAGCAAGCAAACAGGAGCTGCATTTATCATCTGTGTTGTGTCTGCACATCTCCTCCAGCTCCTGGCAGTGTTTTCCCCTGAGGACAGCAGAGGCTGTGCATGAGAGCCATCTGATTCTCGAGGTCTGTCTGGCTATTTAATTACCAGATTCTTATCCTGACAATCGGGTATGGAAGAGCAGCCCCAGGAGACTGAAGGCCAGAGGAAGCTCAGGGGATCTCAGTGCCCAACGTCAGTGCTGCAGCATTTTACAACAGCCAGGAGAAAAGCATCAGCCTTTAAGCCTGGTCTAAGTTGGTGGCTCTGGTCAGTGGTGCACATGCCCAGCTTGCCAGACAGACCAAAGGTGGCCACAAATCCAAGGATCTCACCAGGATTTATTTTTACAGTGAGAACATTTGGTGTATTTTCTCTTTCAGCACAGAACTGTACATCCAAAAGAGGAGGCTGCCATCCTGCTTGGTTACATGTTGCTGTTTAATACCACATGGGGAAAAGCACAAGAATTCGGGTTCTGTGGCTGTTCATGGCTTCAGCAGGCTCCTGCTGGGGCCTTGCATTGTGCAAGGAGCAGAACAAGGAATCCTGAATTTTGATTTCATCAATACAACATCCATTCCCCACAGAGTCAGCTCTCAGATGGCATTACAGCCAGCCATGAAATGCCCAAACACACAGGAGAGCACACAGAGCAGACACACAGCACTTCTGTCTGCAACCCATGTGTGTGCAGACAGGACAGCCATGGAATTCCAGGCCTCCCGGGCAGGCTGCAGCCAGGAGACACCACCCCAGAACACAGAAACAGAAAAGTCCAACAATTTCCTTCCCTGTCCACGAGCAGCCCTGCTTTCTGGTCTCTGACTTCACAGTGCCAGCAGCAGCACGAGCCCCTTTGCTTTTCCTAAAGCCAGGATAAGGAAAGCAGGAAGGAGGGACAAGGAGAGGAGAAAACTCTGAAGCTGAAGCACTGCTGTGCCTTTCCACAGCTGCCCTGGGCTGTGATTTGCAGGTTAGAGGGCAAGAGCTGCCTGCAAGAGCCAGGCTCAGGGTGAGCCATCCACAGCATTACTCAGAGCCCATCAGCCAGGGCCTGGCACACGAGCTTGTGTCACCACCTTGGATCTGCACAGTGTCAGCAAGAGGAGCCTCTCTCTCCTCTGGCAGGACAGCTCAGCCCTTTCTTCCCCTCACATGAACACAGTGGCTCTGCACCACCCCAAGGAGGCAAATTCCTGCTATGCAGGGATCCATCAATACAACATCCATTGTAAATAATCCCCAGGAATGAGCAGAGCTGTCCTGTCCCCAGCCTGGGAGCAGAGCCCCCTTGCCGAGTGGAGCCCCAGCCTGAGGGAGCAGCAGCAGAGCCAGAGATGCTGTGATAACACTGAAGTGCTGTGGCCAGAGCTGACCAGTAATTTTCCAGTGTCTTCCCACGAGGGGAAAAAGGATCACAAACTCTCTTTTATTCTTCCATCTCGTTAAATGCTCATCTCAAAACTGATGAGGAGAGAGCATCCCCAGGTTCAGCTCTCTGCAGACCACGCCGTCCCCTCCAGGCACAGGCTCGGGGATCTCTGCGGGATCAGGACTGGGATGCTTGGCAGACAATTAACAACAGTGGAAATGTTTAGAGCCCCAAAGTTCAGCTTACCTCACATTTAGCCTGCGCTCTTCATCACTGCCGACCTCCGCCTGAGGGGAGGAAAGGATACAAGAGAGTTACATGTTGGTTGTTTGCACATTACAAATTTAAATAAAACCCCGGCACCAGCAGGGTGCGAGGCGCTGTTTTCCGCGGGGCTTTTCCTCCCCGGGCCGGGGATAAATGACACTCCCTCGTCCTGTGTGCCACCAGCACCCGGCGCCGGGTGACAAAGGGGCTGACGGGGATTTTAAAGCTATTAGATCCTAATCCTGCAAGCTGGTCCCGGAGCGCAGAGCGCTCTGAAGAGCGCCAGCCCCGACGTCAGCGGGGCGCACACCTCGCTGCCGCCGCGCACACACGTGAGGGCAGCCCGGCAGCCACGGCCGGGCACGAATTCCTGGGATTCGGGGTGTCCCCAGCACAAGGACACAGCCAAAATGCTCCCTGGGACTGTCCCAGCTCCAGGGCTCACAGCGGCAGGACAGGAGGCCACCTCCAGCCGGGGGCTGGCACACAGGTCCCCAGGCTAGGACAATGCTCTGCTGCTGCCCTCCTGGGGAGCACCCGGCTTTGGGGGCAGCGTGGATTAAAACGGGCACTTTGGCACCAGACACTCGTGGAAAGTCCCCCTGGAAGCAAATCTGGCTGCTCAAGTGACACTACACTTTATTGAGTGTCCTCAAAAGAGAAGAGTGACCTCAGCCTGCTTCCAAAACCAAGCATTGTCATAGAGTTGTGTTTTCCAGCTGTGGCCTTCAACTTCCCTAGTAGCTTCTAGACAAAATTCCTTTTAAAGAAAAACAAAAAGCAAAAAAAACAAAAAAAAACCAAAAAAAACCAAAAAAAACCAAAAAAAACCAAAAAAAACCAAAAAAAACCAAAAAAAACCAAAAAAAACCAAAAAAAACCAAAAAAAACCAAAAAAAACCAAAAAAAACCAAAAAAAACCAAAAAAAACCAAAAAAAACCAAAAAAAACCAAAAAAAACCAAAAAAAACCAAAAAAAACCAAAAAAAACCAAAAAAAACCAAAAAAAACCAAAAAAAACCAAAAAAAACCAAAAAAAACCAAAAAAAACCAAAAAAAACCAAAAAAAACCAAAAAAAACCAAAAAAAACCAAAAAAAACCAAAAAAAAACCCCAAGAAAACCCCAAACCAAAAAAACAAAAAAGAAACCAAAACAACAGGCTCTAAGCTAGCTCTGCTTTGGTCCTACATGAGTACACAAAGAAAGGGCTGGGAGCATCCCACTGCAGAGCAGGGCTGTGTGGGGGGCAGAGGATTTGGGCCCAAAAAGCAAAGCAGGGACCTCACAGGAAACCCTTCACACTCACAGCACACCCAGTCCTGACAAAGCTGGAGGGACACAAGCCTGGCAGGAACCAGGCTCCATCAGTGCTGACACCCGGGGAACATCCTGGCACACACATCAAATAAGTGTCCCTGTAAGAGTTACTTGTTTCCAGGTGGTTTTGTACAAGCTAAAAATAAGCAAACTACATCATTTCAAATGTAGCTTTGGAGGGGTGAAGGAACCTGGATTGCTCCCCATCCTCTCAAGTTAGGATTTGGGAAGCTGGAGGGCACAGGAGCTGCTCTGCTGACGATCTGTGAGAACCAAGTGAAGCCAGGAGAAATAAATCCTGCAAACGCAACAGCAGAGGCTGGATGTTGGAGCTGTGGCTGTTTGGAGGAAGGGAGATGCACAGGGCTGTCCCGACTGACCCAGCAGAGGGTGAGGAGCATACCACGGCTATTTTTAGTCTGTTTACAGTGCAGAGCTGGGCTGCAGGCAGGGCCCCAGAGCACCCCAAGTTCCAGGGCCCCTGCTGGCAGATCCCCCAGCCCTGGGGAGGGCTGGCAGGTTTGGGACCTTTGCAGGGTCACCCTCCTGTTTGTTTGGGGCTGTCACCCAGCAACAAAGGGGAGAAAAACTTTTTTTCCTTTTTAAACAAACGTGACTGTGAGGATGACGAGTCTCAGATGTCGTCAGCTGGGGCTCAGCAGCAGGGCTGGGCCTGGAGCTGCTGTGGGCTCCCCTCCTGCAGGAGCTGAGCTGCTCCCAAAGCTGACTTTCTCTGGGTTTTCTCCTAAAAACTGCAGGAAAACCAAATTAGCCGAGCCCTCCTGCTCAGAGCTGGCAGGTTTGGGGTGCACCACACACTGAGGGGATGCTGTGGGGTGCAGCTGTGTGGAAGGGAGAGGCACAAGCAGTGCAAGTTTGCAAGAGCCACTCTCACCTAACAATTCATGGCCCACTATGTCAAGGCAGCAGCATCCATTTTATAAATCCCTTTGGGCTCATGAGTTAGGAGAGGCCACAGTGGCACAGCCACAATTAGCAAGGATGTGTGGTCATCATTTCCCATTAAAATATCTTCTAGTAATTATTCACCTAAAAGCCCAGATGGGTCTGATTTTCCTTGCAAGAAAGATCCTAAAAGAACAGGAGCAGGCTGGCACTTTTTGAGGGAATTTTTCTTTAAATTAACTTTGCAAAAATCAACACGCTGAATCTGGAAATCATAATTTTATGGTATTTCATGCCAGAAGAGACAATTCTAACAGGACTCTGTGTCTTCCTCTGGGAGCCACCACAGCACACCTGAGCTGTGGGTGCTGGTGGCAGAAGTGCCCTGCCATGGACAACACCTGGCTGCAAATTTGGGGCAGATTTTTGGGAGGAAAAAGGAGAATTGCATGGTCACCCCACAGAAAATACAATCACTAGCAGCAGCTCTGACACAAAGCAATGCCTGAGACAGATGTACATGGCAAGGCCTGCTGTGATTCCTCTCCCACCTGCACCAGTTAAATCCAGTCTAATTCCACTGCCTGCTCCAGGGTTACAGCTCATTTTCATCCCTCTAGACTGGGTGGCCACTAGGTCTTGTTTAAGACTCTAGCTAAACCAGATCCCACAAAATTCCTTCTGAAAACTCCTTTGAAAAGTCCAACTCACATCTCCAAGCTCCTCAAGTGGCACAGCGTGGCCCAAACTGTGTCCCTGCAGCCAGGGACCCCCAGAGCCCCTGGGGCCAGGGAGGACCCGGCAGCTCTGTGGCTCCTCCCTCAGAGCAGCTAATCGGGGGAGTCACAGGGACCTGACAGGTGACAAATAGGATTGTTTACCTGGCAGGAGTGGGGACAGAGCGAAGCCAAGGGCAGCGAGCACCAAAGGAAAGAAGTGTGGGGGGAGAGGGATGCACGGGGAGGATGGGCAGAGGAACACCAGGCCTGTCTTTGAGGGTCACAAGAGAGATGGGTTAGGAGGGGAAAAGGCAAGAAGGAAGAGAAAATGGAGGTGCAGCTGTGCTTGGATGGCACGTGGGAGCTGTGCAAGGCTGGGCAGAGGAATCAGAGGGCATTTCTGGGGCACAGGAGGGGAGCAGAGCTGGGACACACAGAGTGCCAGGCTAGCAGGACATGGATGGCACCACAGGGCAGGGGGAGTGGCAGGGACAGGTCCTGGAGCAGCAGAGCTGGGGAAGGAGAGGGCAGCAGCACGGCGGAGGTGTGAGGAGTGGCACAGGTAAGGGAGCTGCTCCAGGAGAACTGACAATGGTCACCTTGGGGAAGGGCTGGCGTGAGCTCCCTGAGGGGCAGGAGCTGCAGCAGATGTGGGGAAAGGTGGTGCCATGGCAGGGAGAGAGGGACAACACCGGGCAAAGCAGAGCACCCCTGGGGCAGGAGGTGGTGGCAGCTCTGGGATGTAACGCAGGGACAAGGGCCAGCACAGCTGCTCCATGAAGACAGGCCCAGCACTCTGACAGAGATTTACCTGGCAAGAGAGGGCTGAAGCAGGCTGCCCCAGGGTTTAGGGAGCTCCCTGCCAGCTGAGGGCTGGAATGGGGGACAGCCCCAGGGGAATGGGGCTGTGTGTGTGTGGGGGGGGATGACAGGACAGCCCCAGGCCTGGCCCAGCCTGGCAGCATCAAAAGGTGGGGCTGGGCAGACTATGACTGTGAGGAGAAGGGACTGGGATGGCTGGGGGCTGAGAGGGGCTGAGCTGGGCCAGGGAGGGGAGGGCATTGGGGGCTGTAATGGGAGGAAGGCTGGGGATAAGTGGCTATGGGGGACCGGGAGCTGCAGGGCTGGGGGCCACGAGGGAGCAGCGGCTGTGAAGGGCATGGAACCAGGGGCTGGGCAGACTGAGCTGGTGCCGGGGGCTGTCGGAAATCAGGCCATGGGGACAGCGAGGGGATGAAGACAGGGGACAAGTGGCTGTGGAGGGCCAAGGGGCCGCCAGGGGTGGAACCAGGAGCTGGAGGAGGAAAGCTGTGAAAGGCCAGAGCCGTGAGGCCGGCACCATGAGGAACCTTGGTCTGGGAGGGTGATGGAGCCAGAAGCTTTGGGTTACGGGGTGCTGGCGGGGCTGTAGGGGCCTGTCCCCGAGCGGGGCCTCACGCCGCCCCTCCCCGCTCCCCATCCGCCGCCGCCGCCCCCGGGGCTCACTCTCCCCTTCCCTCTCCGTCCCTGCCCATCCCGGCACCGCTCACCTCGCTCGTGCTGGCCGAGGAGGCGGCGCTGGGGGTCGGCGAGCGCTGCAGGGTGACCAGCGCCATGGCTGCAGCGGCGGGGCT
>WEZZ01015899.1:109691-121140 GCA_013400585.1 Chloropsis cyanopogon | reverse complement strand
ACATCTCTTCTGGTAAAATGAAAGACCTAGCTATAGATGGGAAGTGTTATATTATTTGGAGACTCTGGAATTCATTAAATACTTAAAAAATTCCTTTTACAGGTAAATCTAGTTACTCCTGTTGTCAGTTTTTCCTGGAGGAAGCTGGTATTCAAAGCAACATTCTTTCTCTTTGGAGCTTTTCAAATTGATAGTAGGACTCAATCATTCATTTAGGAAGCAAAATTGATTTAAACTGTTTTCTTTAGTAGTGTATGAGATGGTCTACTAGAATGGCAAGATTTTTAGTCATACTTTCTTGATTAATAATTTATCTTAATCTGTATTTCACACTATCTGCTTTTGCTCCTCTTACACCTCGAAATCCCAAGGTAGTATATTAATTTGCAAGGATAAAGACAACTAATTCATGGCATCTGTTGGTGTTTCAGTGCTTTTTCACCTTTCTAAGAAAATGGGACAGTAGTTGAAGACTCTGCTCTAAAGCACGGATTGTTAGTTGTGTCAGGGTGGGGAGGGAGAGGACAATTTATCCAGAGGATGTTTTTGGTGGTGTATCTGTGTATGTGTAATGTTCTTATTTCATAAAACAGTTTCTCTTGTTCTTTGAAACCAATGGTTGCCTTTCCATGCCTTCTGACTTCCAAGTGGTTTGAAACAAGTGTCTTTAGAAAATACTAGAGTTTGGTTTTACTTAATGAAATCTCTAGTAACATAAGCAAATAGCTTTCAAATAATACACCAATCTATACAATTTGATGTTGCAGTAGCAGGAGGAATTAGATGGAAAAGCATCAGCAGACGATTAGGTTGTTGAAGAAGAGCTCAAGTGAAGGATTAGGTGGACTGTGGAACTCTGTGCCTCATAGGAAGTGCTGGAGTAATGGTGGTATTCTTATTCCTTATTGATGAGGCTAAAAATTTTCTGTCCTTTCAGATATGGAGAAAAAAAATACAGTGCTTACAGAGATTGCCTTCAAGAACAAACTATATTGTCTTAGAAAGATGATGTGAATTAGCATAGAAAGATATTTTTTCCCAACTTTGTTTTCTGCAAAGACAATTCCAAAAAGTTTTGAAAACGTTGTAGCCTTTCCCGAAACTGTTTAACAGCTGTAGGACTGGAGTTTTAGAGGAATAGGATTGATTTATCCGTTTTTAGTGGTAAGGACTTAATTTACTACTTAACACAAACAGAATTGGGTACCTATAATGTTCAAATTTTGGGGAAACTTAATGTGAATATCTGACTTTTGGTGTCAGTGATTCTATCCTTTGTCAGATCCTTGCTGTCTGTTGAAAGAGTTATTCTATGGCATTGAGCAAGCAGACTGGCATCTGGATAGGCTGCTTGAAGTTCAGGGATGCATTGCTTGCTTTCTGTCCCTTTCCAAGGATTGTGTACTGAAAAGAATGGAATGAAAGAGCAGATAGTGATATGCCACTCATTCTGTGCTGTTAACATATAGCACCACTGGGTGTAGTTCTGACTTGATTTAAATTGAGCCAAAAATATATAATATGTATATATATATATGTAACATTTATAACTAATCAAAAAATTACAAGAATTGAGGCCATGTGGTAGATCTGAATTGTGTTCCTTAGCAAAATTGTTCATTTGCTGAATAACAGTAATAGCCACCTTGTACCTTTTTCTGAACTCAATTTTGGCAGTTGGTATCTGTTCTAATAATAATCTGTCGGTCTACAACTTGAAAAGTCAGCTATAGGAAAGTTTGCAAATCCTGATGAATTTCAAGGATGTAACAGCAATACATCAACTCATAGATGTCCTCTCTCTGACGCCTTAAATAATTATTTTCTTTTATGTGTATTATTTGTTATGATAGGATGAGCTCCAGGACAAGGACATTTACAGTGTTTTGGAGGTCTTGATACATGTTTTCAGATTTGAGACAGTTGGTGACCTTTATTGTTGATGAAAGTTTTGGGAGCAGGAACCACAAATACGTAAATGTTGTTTCCTGTCACTGCCCAAATGCATCATTTATGGCGTCATACAAACGTAATTTTTGTTGTGCCTGATCTGAATGTTTGTGTGCAATCTCCCAATGTCCACGTGTGTTAATAAATAACAAGGGCTCGAATACCAGGGATCTTCATCATCTATAATGAGCTAGTGGCTACAGTTGTGGCTTGGTATTGAAAGGAGAGGGTGAATAAATAAGATGGTGCCTGAAGCTGTGCTTGATGACTGTGAGGAAAGGAAGGCACTTCAAAGAATTCAGATATATGAACTATCATATCTCTTAAGGTATAGTTCTCTGGTTAACCATTCTTCCTCTTGTTATGAAGGATGTCAGGGTGATAAATATTTTCAGATTCATTTTAGACAGGCAGTTTTGTGCTTCTATCTTTGGTGGGTTACATGACTTGTTTTGGGGCAGGCCCTTCTTTTATTGTGGGTGTCGGGTGGGTGAAAGCATCTTTGGCATTACATGACTCTGCCACCTGGTGGCTTTGATGAACAACAGGGGCTTCAGATGCAGTTAAAGACACAAGGGTGAATTGATCTTGAAAAAATCCTTTTTTCTTTCAAAAATGGAGGGAATCAGTCAGAAAGGTGGCTTAAAGTAGATATGGAAGACAAGGTACATGATGTCTGCATCTCGTTTTTCAAGTCAAGCATTTAACAATCAGTATGCAAGTATTTAAAAAACTTCTGATTGCTACACCTGTCAGGCTTCTCTGGGTTTTTAAATACGAGATTAACAGAAGACAAATCTATGTAATGGTAGCTACTTGTAGCAGGAATGCAATTTAGAGAAGTTATCGTGTTGCGTGAATTGTGTATTTCGAAGTTCTTTTAATCTGGTTTCTTATGCTTGGAGAATTACGAATATCAATGCTAAATTTATATCAATACTTAAATACAAGTGTCTTTTTCTGGCCCTTATTACTTTGGCATAACTGAAGAGTTTTTTAAACAAATTATCACATCTCAAGTTGTACAGTGAATATCAGTTTTGGTACTAGTTTGTTCTTTTCAGTTGAAGTTGTGTCTTTTTGTTTTTCAGTATTCGAGGCTTTTCTCCTAATGCAGTGATGGTAAAATTTCTGTATATAGGTCAATTTAGCAAATCTATTATATTATTTCAATAAAATACAGTATTTCTAGCTTCTGATTGTTCGTAGGTGTTTTAATGCTTGAAAATAGAGATTCTAAGTGGAGTTCAGACCTGGCTTTTGTCCATAACTAAACAAGCTTTTCACACATGTTTATAAATATACTTTGTTCTGCTGCTAATTGTGTACTGTAAATTTAAGGTGGGAAATGCCTTTTATCATGATGAGTTCAAGTTGGGAAATTCTCTTTCTTACAATAGGTGTGGGGAGATTTTATTTCACTTAAAAACAAACATATGCTTACTGTTGTTACTACAGTTTTCAAGTTGCACAGGTCATTCAGTGCACTTACTTCAGGATCCTTCCAGTCCTTCTTTTTTGTGACTGTGTTAGGTTTTCCTCTGCAGTCTCTCCTTCCCAACAGAAAGGAGATTTAGAAACAATTTCATCAGTGCATACTTGTGTTGATTGCTTTAGCTTGGTCTCTCCTGTATAATATCATTGTGTAAGAAATTTGTATGTTCTTCACATAAAAGAAATATGAAGCATCTCTGAAGGTAGGCCTCTCCCATGTATATTCAGATTTTTTTTCAACTTTGTAAGGACTTACAAACAAACATATTAATCTTGATTACTTGTTTCTGTAAGTCTTCTGTCCTCCTCAGATTTCAGTTAAAATGTACCTTTGAGATTCTGTACGAGTTTTTTGGTGGATGGCCTTCTTTTTTCTCCAGTGTACAGTCTTCAATTTTTATGCACTAGAAATTCTTTACCTTCTGTATCTGCACTTACTTTGCAAGTACTTTCATGGAATAGAAGTAACTTGATGAAGTTCATCAGAGGTAGAGTTGCTATTGCAAGGTTTTCTGTGGTTCCAGAGTTAAAATCAGAAGTCAGATCTCAAAAAGAGCAACCATAGTTTAGAAAGGATCTACAGAAGCTCTTAACAGTTTCTTCTAGATTGGAAAACTGTTCCTTTCTTCAGTTTCAATGTATAAGAGGAAAACCCTGTGTTCTTTCTGTGAAAAAGGAAGTATTCCATGTGCCCTCATTAATCTGCTCATCTAAGTTTACAGAGAAGCAATAATCCTAAATTTGGATGGATGACTCACCGTGGCTTCACTGTATTTTGAAGAAAATTCAATGCTATGTTGTGGCTGATGCTTAGAAGAAGAAAACTGTTCTTGTTTCAGATCTTAAAGTGGAGCACTGAATGTTGCTAGTGTCAGTATATAAATGTAGTATCTTCTTGAGATATAAGTGATTATGTGTAACATATAATTATTAATCTAGGCTGTGGAAGAAAAGGTAGTGCTCTCAGAGTTCTGTTTGAGAGCAAAAGGGGAATCTATACTGAAGAGGGTGAGAAGTTCAAGCAGAAAAAGAATTTGCACAGCTTTAAAAAGGGAAGTGTCCGTAGGTGTTAGGGAATGTGAAGCATGCCAGAGATACTCAGAAAAGAAGGAAAGAAGGAGGCCTGTTGCTATGGTGATGCCAAAGTCAATTGATAGTAGCACTGTGCTGGCCTTGTGCTGTTGTTACAAGGCATTATCTCTGCTTTGCCTGGCCAGGTTTTGGTAGTGGGGGGCCACAGGGGCAGCTTCTGTGAGAAGCTGCTGGAAGCTTTCCCCAGGTCCTACAGAGCCAGTGTCAGCTGGCTCCAGGATGGGTGTGCTGCTGGCCCAGGCTGAGCCCATAAGTGACTGGGGCAGTGCCTTTGGAATAACAGATTTAAGAAGGGAGGAAAAAACCTGCACAACTGCAGCTGGAGAGATGAGTGAGAATAAGTGAGAGGAGCAGCCCTCAAACAGAATGAGTGAGAGGAACAGCAAACACCAAGGTCAGTGGAGAAGGTGTGTGACAGGAGGTGCTCCAAATGCTGGAGCTGAGATTCCTCTGCAGCCCCTGGTGTAGACCATGGTGAGGCATGAGCTGTGCCCCTGCAGCCCATGGAGGTTCAGTGGGAGCACAGAGATCCACCTGCAGCCCATGGGGGAGACCCACACCACCCACACAGGTGGATGTGCCCGAATGAGACTGGGACCCTGTGGGAAGCTCACACTGGAGCAGGCTCCTGGCAGGACCTCTGGCCTTATGGAGAGATGAACTCACTCTGGAGCAGGTTTGACAGGACTTATGGCACTGTGGGACACCCACAGGCTGTTCCCTAAGGACTGCACCCCATGGAAGGGACCCACACTGGAGCAGTTCATGAAGAAGTGCGGCTCATGGAAAGGACTGGCGTTGGAGAAGTCCATGGAGGATTGTCTCCTGTGGGAACAGGGCAGGAGTGTAAGGAGCCCTCCCTCTGAAGAGGAAGGAGTGGCAGAGACAACAGGGGCAGAGACATGTGATGAACTGACCACAACCCCTGTTCCCCATCCCCTGATTCCACTGGGGGGAGGAGATGGAGAAATTTGGAAGTTAAATTTAAGCCCATGGAGAAGGGGCCAGAGGGAATGGGTTTTAAGATTTAGTTTTATTTGTCATTATACTACTCTGATTTGACTGGTAATAAATTAAACTGATGTCCCCCATTTTAGTCTCCTTGCCCATGAGGGCAGCTGGAGATTGTTCTCTCCCTGTCCTTACCTCACCCCATGAGCCTTTTGCTATATCCTCTCTCCCATATCCAGGTGAGAAAGGGAGTGACAGAGTGCTTTTGGGGGATACGTAGCATCCAAGCCACCACAGACTTAAAGTCAGTATATATAGTTTGTTGGCTCTAAAATGAAATACATATTAAGAAATTCATTACAGCTGTCTCACCAAAAGGATTTATTTGCATCTTCTTGTTAAGCAATATATGCAGATTTTATGTAAGAAAGTTTAAAAAAAAATCCAAAAAGAATTAGGGAAATTCCACTATAGTAATTAAATTTACTTGAGTACATCTTATGAATGTGTTCAGATACTTGATATGAATGATGGAAACTTTAAAAATAAAAACCAAAAACCATTGATGAAGTTGAGTAATATTTCTGAGGCAAGGGGGCACCATAGACAATTAAAAATAACTTTGATTATAGGGATCCAGATAAAAAGATACCATAATTGTAATAGATTGCTATACCTTAGCTTTACACTGGGATACAGATACAGTTCTGTGTCTGTGTGTGTGTTTCTTAACTGTATTTCCATACTTCATTTGTTTTAAAATGTAGAATTACTGAATTACTAGATCAATACCTTTTGTATTGTAAATTCAGACATGTGGCTTCATGCAGCTGATGATGAAAGTTTCAGGAGCAAAGACTAATTGAACTAGAAAAATAATTAAAATGATAAATGATGATTTAAAAAGACTATGAGTAATATAACATGTAGTAGTGGAATTGTGTTATATGATTGTGTAACTATGTAATTAAAATTTTATTCTTAAATATTTTTGTTGGTTATTTTCTACCTCTAATTTCTGGTTTTCAGCTGGAGAATTTGGTACCTAGCGTTCTAGAGAGTTTCTCTTTTGGGAAATTATATCTTATTTTGAGTTGTTAACTCTTTAAATCCTTGAGATAATAGAAAAGGGAAGACATCACTTGTGGACTTCTATGTGAGGTGTTGTGGACTTGGGGGTTTTTTCCCCTTTTTTTCCCCCCCTTCTTTTCTTCACTATTCTTCAAAGGGTCAAGGGGTTTATTCACTTCCTTTACCTTGTTCTTTCCCAGCCAGGCATTTCCAGTGAACTAGGAAGTAGTGATGCAGTTGACATGTTTGTGTTTAAGTTACTGTTAAAATGAAGTGCGAGTTTTGAATATTCAGGAAATTTCATGTAACTTTAAAACACATTTTGTCAGCGAAATATAAATACAAAATTTTGATCAAGTTTAGGATGACTCACTATAAGACACATCTCAGTAATGTTCTTGTTCTGGAACTCCTAGGACCTGGAGCCTTGAAGGGACAGGAAAAATATGAAAAAGTTTTTAGTGTTTTTTTTAGAAAAACAAGTATTTCAGTACTGTAAGAGACTCTATCAATATAAGTTACAGTTTTTGGAATATTTGTGGTGTCTGCAAGAAAGTAAGCACTATCAGGATGTTGTCTGTCAGTGCTGAGATTATATTTTTTAGTTACTCTTTATTCCTAAAACACGTGTTCTGACTCTCTTAAAATATTTTTAACAAGGCTGTGTTTGTCAAATAGCATGAGTTGATTCCTGAAGAAAGGTATCTAAATTTAGCTGAATCTCTGTGTTAAAAATAGTGGGTGATGAAGAAACCATAATCCAGGGTCTTATCTAAAAATAGTACGGTATGTGTAACTGGAGGTAGGAAAAATGCACATTTACCTACAGCAGGAGTCCAGAGAGGGGGGTGGATGCAGTGAACTATAGATATAATAAAGACTAAAAGACTTAAATGAGTCCTAAGGACTACAATTTTAGTCTCTCAGAGGATTTAGATGAAGTTATGCCCTGCAATACATTTACCACTTCTCTAAAAATTTGAATCCATCCGTATAGATGAGAATTCAGAGTCAGATGCCCTGGCTGTGAGCCATTACTTTTATGTGAAGTTTTATTCTGTCAGATAAAGTAAATGAATATTGTTGCTATTTATGTGCTCCTTGCTCTGAGAGATATCTATATTATTATGCTAGAAGTCTTCTGAAACTTTGGTACGTACCATAAAGGTGAAATTAACCAAGCGTAAAATAACTTGATAATCATAAAAACTAAACCACCAGTTTGTTTTGTGCAGCAATTCCATTTGAATGCCTACATAGTAGATTTATGGCTTTGCTTTATTGTGTGTATTAAGGCTGGTACTGCAAGGAAAAGCTGGACTAACTGCTTCTCTTAGTGTATTTGGGAAAAAGATGCTGCAAAGAGTGGAAAGAAATGGTTGGGTCCAGTCTCTTTCTTAGCACAGTGCATTGTACATCTTGTTTTAAACAGTCCTGTAATATGTACCAAGGTTTTCTTTAGGAGTATAGTAGCGTGATGTTGTTGTTAGTCTTTTTTTTACTAGCTGAAGCTAGTAAATTGTTATAGTCATCTCAAACAATCTTCATTACTACTTTGCTTCTTCTTCATTGAACACAACCGTGCAAAATTCTATACCATATATCAGATGCAAAAACTTTAGTGGAAAAAACCTACTTGACTGTTCAAGAAAATGAAACAATGCAGGAAAATGAAGAATAAATTCTATTTCAATTTAAATTAGACAGGAGTCAGGCTTACTAAAGAAAATATTTTCAGGTATCTGTACAAATAAAGATGATCAACAAAACTGAGATAATATTTTCTAAGGAAAGGAAATGTTATATGTAACACTATTTGCTATTTGGAATGTCCGTAATTGGAATTTCAACATTAAAATGCATTCTCCTCCATGCACACACTCCTGAGTAAATAATCCAAAGATACTTTTAAGGAACAGCAAAATGTTAGCGGTATTTCAAAGCTAAAGATAGTTTCTTCAGCAAAAAGAATGGAACAAGTCCTATTAATTTAAGTTACTACTTTTTTTTCTTTTTTTTTTTTTTTTTTTTTTTTTTTTTTCTTAACCTTAATACATTTTTTTGTTTTTTTTTGTTTTGCAGGATACAAAATTATGGATAATAATGGAGTATCTGGGTGGAGGCTCTGCCCTTGATCTAGTAAGTAAATTATGCATGGTTTTTTGTTACTTTACTTCACATAATTATATTCCTATCTTATAATTCTGGAAACTATAATAGATCACTTGACTGTGGCAATGTTCACTTTCAGGAAAGGATAAAAGTATTTGCCAATGCCAAAAAAATGTTATTTTCCATGAGGGATGACTGATTATTTGTGTAAATAGAAGGGAACTAAGCAACATAATATTGGAAGCAGGATATAAACATTTTCGAATGCTAATCTTCAGTCAGCCAGAGAGCACTAGTGTCTGAAAATAGTTTTTTGTATCTCTTAGTTCTGCCACCACAACTCTTATACAAGTTTATACATTTTAATGTATCTTCCTCACCACCCCCTCCCCCAAACAAAGAAACCAAAGGTTCCCTGTTTGAAGTCTTTCTGAAGTCTAAACAGACAGAAATACAATTTAGGCTGGTATTAAAAATAATGTTTCAAAGAGCTAGAAGAAGTTCTCGACTCCATGGAGGGTAGAGAGGCCTTGTAGGGAGCCCTGGATAGACCAAAGGGCTGTGCAATCACCAAGCATCTGAAATTTAACAAGAGCAAGTGCCTCGTTCTGCACCTGGGATGGAGTACCCAGGTTTGAATTGGAATTTGAAGGGGTCAGTGCAGATCATGTTTTCTGTAACTGGATGCCGACATTCACTTTAACTACTAAAAAGCACCCAAGCCCCCTCCCAAATGACACACCTTCCTGTGTTCATTGTGGATTTAAAAAGCGCTGTTCTAGAAATAATAGTGCATGTTTGAAGTGTGTGAAAATCATTATCCAAATTGAGGCAGAATGTCTTTGTAGCAGGGTTTGCAGTTGTCACATGGGGTGACTGATAAATGCTTGAGGAAAGAGCAAAAGAACAAGGTCACTGTAAAGAGATTCCATTGGTGACATCCAGAAGACAGGAGTGGGTATTAAATGTGGGCTTCCTTCATTTGTGTGTTTTTGAACCCATTTATACCTTTAGCTTCCACATCTGTTAGGAGTTCTGTGGTTGTGTAAAAATTCATGATGTTCCCTATAAAGATATGATAAAAAATGTTTGTTTATTGTTGTGATCCCTTTTTTCTTCCTGACAGAAGAGCAATTAGAAATTGGGTTTGCTTTTATAAATTAGCTATTACTTTCTTTGTATAGGCATAAAGGAGAAGAGTGAAAACACGTTACCATTTTTTCTTCCTTTTTTTTTTATCAGACAAATTTCACTTGTGGGATGACTGTGTGTTTATTCTCTAAGTTTGTTGCCTAGAAATGGTAGAAAGTCCTTGTTCACATCTTAAAATGTTATTGAAGAAACTGAAATAATCATATAAGTGTTTATTAAGCACCTTTTGTGTGCTCCATTAATTTTCAGTTTATGTTCTGGTGCACGTTCTCCTGTTCTAACATGCACATTGTGGTTCTCAACTATAACCTGGCATGCTTTGCCAAATTTTCATACTCAAGGGAAGGATTACCGAGAACCTTGAATTCCGTGTTCAGGGTGCAGACGTGTCATTCTAGCTTGGTGTTTTCTGTACTTGAATACATACTGGATGATTTCAAAATCCTGCCCCACAAGAAAAAGTACATATAATGCAGCTGCATGTACATTCTTGTTCAAACTTTGAGTATAGTTCAAGTTTGTGACTGAGGTACCAGTGCCAGTCTTCTCAGATTTANAGAATGAGGCTTTAGAGGTACAGCTTTTTGATTATGCTTCAGTGAGTGCTATTGTGGAGTAAACTAGAATAGTGGAATATTTCCATTATTAACTGTTGGACACAAAGTTTCAGTGTCTCTCTGGAGATGCCCTTATTGTTTTAGGAGTTACTCTGGGTAGTGACCTTTCCTCTGTTATTCTCACTTTAGGAATTCAAGTCAGGTGTAAAGATCTTCNCTTGCAGCAAGAATTTGATGACTTTTTAATGACATATGTTGTTGCTCTTGTCATTGTTTAGATAACTAATGCCACAGTGGGGTGAAAGAAAGGGCCCAGATTTTGGTTGCTTTCAAAATCCTTTTTTCACTTAAGACCAAAATACTGTACATTTGTAGAATGAGAAAAAAGAAATAATAAATACAAACACTACAGATGATTTATGCCCTTCCCTGAGAGCTAACAGTAACTTCTGGACAGAACGAAAACTAGAAAAAACACTTTGTAACAGATACAAACATGCATTGAGTGCAGGGGGGGACTGAAAGGGGGAAAGAATGTCATATGGAACTGAGATTCTGCACTCCCTAAGCTAGAGCTGCTGAAACTACACCCCTTGGACCAACTGCTCATCAGGAAAACAAAATTCCTGTTGGCATCAGCATTTTCAACTGTCAAAAGATTGAAAGTTCATAATAAATTTTTTTTTAGAGTCCCCTTAGCTCCCAGATGCTCGAGGCTGTCGCACTGCTCAGTTATGACGTGCCCACCAAGACAAAAGGAGCCGCAGAAGTTCGTCACAGCAGAGCGGTGACAAACAGTGCCTGGCTGTACCATTACAAACTGGTGCTCGCAGCCTGGCTGGAGCAAAGCTTTGAGAATGTCTTAGTGGGTTTCAGGTAGTGGTAATATTGTGTGTATTATCAGAGCTAAGGAAAAGCAAATAGGATTATAACTAAAGCTGCAAAGATAAAGCAAATGCATTGTTACATTAAATATCACCTCTGTTGCTATGCATGTGGATTTCTGGGGGATGCACTATTTTTAATTTTCATCTGAAAATCCTTATCTTTCCTTTCCACAGAATGAGGCT